>VZTH01003961.1:1980956-2090950 GCA_013397815.1 Aleadryas rufinucha | reverse complement strand
ACAGGGAATGTGAGAGAACTCCAGGGGAGATGGGGAGCGTGACGGGGAATGTGAGAGAACTTCAGAGTTACTCCGAGCCGGAGTCGGAGATCGTGTCCGGGGAATCGGGCTGTCTCTACGCTTTGCCCTTTTCAGTAAAAACACAGCCGCCCGTGATCCCGGCGTCTCCGAACGCCCGTTAAGGGGATGGGAAAAACCTTTCTGGCGGCACCACTGCTCCCGGGAGGGGTTTCTCTGCGGGAATTCTCCCGGAGTGCAGTGTCCCCTCCCTGCCTGCTCCCCACCCGCGCCGGCCGCCGTTGCATAAGCTCCAGCGGCTGATAAGATAGGGGGGCTGCTGTGCCCGGCACCCCACGCGTGGCTGCGGGCTGAGGGCCACCAGCGGGCAGCCGCCGGGTGCCACATGACCTGCTACGGCCGGAGCAGGACGTTACTTTCATAATTAGGGTCTTCCATTTTTATGGCCGTGCATTCACCTCACATGTCTGATGTCAAATAAATGGGTTTGTTCCTCCTGTAAATACACCTGCGCGAAGGGGTCGTCGGTGGGGCTTGTCTGCTCTTATGTTACCAACTAGGAGCTGTTAATTGCCAGCATCTGCTGAAACTGATTGTTGTCTGAGAAGCTCCATGCCAAAAAGTTTTTGAGTCTTACCTAATTCTAGCTGCAGAGCCCCTGTGGAGGCAGCACACCATCAGTAACTAGTGTTCTAGAGTGCTTAGGGATGAGCCCTCTCAGCTGGGAGGACAGAAAACACAAAGCTGTTACTTGTCTCTGCAAGAAAAGGGTGTCTCTAGCCCCAGGTGAATTAGCTGAAGACTCTCCCCTACCACGGGGATGCTTACTGTGCTGTCAATTTACAGCTGGGATAACTTAGGAGCTGGTCTGAGTCTAAGCTCTGCATGTGGCAGGGCTTAAAAATGATGTAATTAAACACACTTCATAGCTGAAGTTTTATATAATGCTTGATGTGTGCAGAGAGACTTTCCCCATCAGGGCTGATGGTCCCAGCGGTGAGTGTGAAGTTTGGGATGATTCATCCTAGACTCAGTAAGGTGAGCGATGTGAAAATGAAAATTTACTGGACACTTCTGAAACAAACATTACATCAATCATCTCTTGGTACTTTTGCATCTCTACCCCGACAATTTTCTTAGCTTGTACCATTTAGGGGCAAGTCTGTTGCAGGTAAAGGCAGAGTCTGAGGTGAGCTTTTCAGATAAAGTGGCTGCTAGCAAGACAGATTTGCTCATGTGTCTGCTCCTGGGACAGAAGGCAAGAGGTTTGCAATAATTCTTCTGCCTTTTGCGGGGGGATAAGGAGGGGAGGGAAGAGGAGATACTAAAATCTGTTTCTCATGTTCCCTCTAGATTGGTTTAGAAGTGTGTCAGAGGTGTAGGTATTCTTGAAGTTTTCTACATGGTTAATATTCGTAAGGGTTTCATAATAAATGCTTTTGGGAGGAAATGTAGAGGTTTTTTTTCCTCTTCTTTCTCCTCTATCTATGCAAGCATATAACAAGTCCTGAACCTTCAGATATAAAAGCCTTTTCTTAAGTATCTCTTGATGCATATCACTCATTCTGCTTGACTTAAGATAAGTGTAAGAAAGTACATTTTTTTTGCATCCTTGGATTTCCACACCTTTTCCTCATTTAGAGCTGGTTTCCTACAGATAATATGCACTTGATCGTTTATCCATAATGAGAACAATCTGGATAGATAGAAGAGTAAAAGCTTCCACTGAGGACCTTCACCGAGATCTCCACACCCTGCAACCCCAGGCTCTTTAAATTGTTACAGTTTCTCTCAGTAAATTATGGTGCTGAAACACATTTGCAAATGTAAATGGCTATATTGGGTCCAGGAAAACCTATTTACATTGGCATTTGGACTCCCTTATCCACTGGCACAATAGTAATTATTCAAGGCTTCATACAGCCTTTCAAACAGCTTATTTAGGGCTCTCTATGCAGGTGAATTACACTGCCATACACAGCCATAGAGCTGAATTTATACGTTCAGGAAAAAAACCCCAACAGCTGGAACTTGCTTCAAATAATAAAGATGCATGAAAATGCGTGAAAAAAAAAATCTGTTGGTGGCAGTTGAAGGAGTGAAATGGGAGGTCAGGGTATTGTCACAAGGAAAAAAAGGAAGAAAAACTTTTGCTGCACCCATGTTATTAAACTGTAGTTTACCTGAGTCTGGGCTTAAAGTATTATCTTCTGCCCTCCTTTTTTTTTGTTGTTTTTGTTTTGTTGTTAAACAGAAAATATCTTCAATGTAACACATCTGTAATGAGCGGACATTGTTGTTGCATGCAAATAACCTGTTAGTTTCTCTAGAATTGTACCAAAACTATGAGTTACGTATTCAGAAATCAATGTTCTGTACCGGTGTGGCCGGTAGCTTGAAATGCAGAAACTGCTGTGTTAAATATGCCATGATTTTGTGTAGCAAATACCGATGTAGGAGCGTTTGTCCCACGGTCAAACCAGCAGGAGGAAAAACTTGCTTTAAATAACACAGGCATGCCTCGTGGCGAGCTTGAAAATTCCCGTGCTCTTGCCACGTTCCCAGCCTTATCTATTTGCACCTGGCGCTCCCCAAGGCTCGGTGTCCGCACCAGAAGCTCCGTTCAGACCAGATCTGTGCTCGCTGCGTTCTCTCCGGCGCTCTGCTGTAATTACGGATACATGCGCGGTGGGGATGTGCCGCTTCCCCGCGCTCGTGCGGGGGCTGATGGCTTTAAAGTGTGCCTGTCCCCTGCGTGTCCGTGCGCTGCCAACACACGGCCCTCGGGTGCGTCTTCCCCTGCAGCGGAGCGCCGGCCCTGCCCGCTGGGACCGGGGCGCTGCCGCCGGGGCACAGGGAGGGGACGGGAGGCTGCAAACAGAAGCCTCCATCCCTTGCTGAGGGGTCTCTTGCAGCGCCTGTCCCTGGGCAGACCGAGTGGCAGCCAGAGAAATCTCCCTTCTCAGCCTCACGCTGTTAAACGAGGCCGGCCGACTCAATGGTTGGATGCTGACGTCAGAATGCCAACAGCTAAGCAGCGATTCTTAGCCCTTCATTTTTTTTTTACCCTGCAAATATGGGGTTAAATATCTCCTGCTGAAAATCTGAAATATTGGCTCGCAAAATGAAAAACTTTTTTATAATCTGATAGAACCAAAAGTTCAGTTTCCTACCCCGCTGTGAAAAGACTGGCAAATGAATACCCCATACATTTCTAGACCCAGCAGAATATTTACAAGATACTGGAACAGAAAGCAGTGAGGTAATTTTTTTTCCCCTTAATTTTTATTATTTTGGCGTTGCAAAGTTTGTGAGGAACCTCATGGTGTCTTTTAGATTAAGTAGAGATTAAAGTTGCTTTCCTCAAATAATTCTTGATATAAAGAGAAATTCAGATTATAGCAAAGATGGATGCTCAGTAAGAATATTTCTACAATAAAAGGTAAGGTAAGGGGAAACCTTGGAACTAAAGCATTATGTGATAGTTTCCTGCAAGTATTTGCAGCTCTAAAATCTAATCTGAAATGTAGTCTTGTCATTTCATTGTTTAAGCTTAGAGAAATAGTAAAAGTAACAAATAAATGAATAAAAAACCCAACCAACCAAAAAAAAATCATCCTTAAAAATCAAAACAAACAACATGAACTAAAAGGAAAACTAACTGAAACAATCAATAAAGAAAATGGGTTTTAATTTCTTAATTAATTATTATTTAGAAATCCAGGGAATCTTGGTTAGTGGCATTGGAAATAAAAATAAAGTTGTAATTTTTAATGGCCCTCTCGTGAGAGCTCAAGTGGTGTTTGGCAAACACTTGTCACTAGAGAATAGTTTTTCTTGAGAACTGTAATTTTGTTTTGACCAAGCTGAGAAATCCTGACTGAGGCAGTGGGTGGCAGGCTTTAGAAGTGTTGCTCATATGTGAGTCAGGAATTTCCAAATGTGGGGCCATAACGAACAGTCTCGGAGTCCTGTGCCACTAATTGGCAGCGTCTTGGCAGGTCAGTGGTCATGCCTTGTCTTTGGCTGAGGTGTCTTGCTCCAGCAGGGAATCATGCACTGCCCTTTTGCTAATGGAAGAGGCTGGAGGCATTGGTTTCCTCAGCTCACTGTGCCCCTGGCCACCCAGTTCCACTTGTGGTGGAATGAGTCACCATGAACTGTCACCATCTCCAAGAGGTGGTTTGAGTTTCCTTGGCTGAAGTTTCTCCCCTGGTTGCCAAACGAATCTGTTTGGGATGTGCCTTGTGTGCTTTCCCGCCTCTTCCTCTGCTAGCAGAAGCCAAGAATCGAGCTGGCCTCTCCCCTGCACCATCAGCAAGAACTGCTTGTCTGCCATGGCGATAAGTAGCAGGAGTTATAATTGAGTTGCTTTTGTCACTGCACTTGAAGGGGAAAAAGTTATGGCAAGGAAATTACGGGAAATCCTTATTGCACAAGCCCTGTCACTGTTGATGAGCATATAAGTACCTGAGGCTACAGACGGGGACCAAATAGAAATGCAAACAAAGGAAACATCCTTATTTTTTTGGTTGTTTCATTCTCAGACATGATAGCAATCATAAAATGCGCATCACTTCTCAGTAAATATTAAATATAGACAGGATAGTAGAGGTGTCTCCGATTACTAAGACTTAATTGTTTTATGAAATGTGACAGCATTTACTAGTGTACTGTGAAGTATTATAAATAATTAAAGCTGAATGACATTTGTAAGAATGAAAACACCCAACACAAGCCTTTGATCTTTTGATTGTGTTGTTTAATTTTACTTAAGTTTGCTTGAATCTTAACACATTCCAATGCTATAAATGCAGTTGTTCTGCATGAAAATGACGGATGGATTTTTATCTTCTACCAAATGTCAAGGAGATAATTCTCATTCTCTGGCCTAATCTCAGAGGATCTGCATGCAACTGTCTTTGTTAGGAGTTGTGGGTAGGTACTGTGCAGTCCTGTTACCACCCACTCGTGCAACAGTAACTCAATTTACTTTGTCACCCAAGACTTTCATCGCTGTTTTGTTGTTTCCTCCCAAAGCAGATCACTGGATGTTTTTGGTACATGAGGGGGCTTTCATGAAGCTATTTGATTTATAAAGCTTTGAGGTGGAAACTCTGTGCTGCAGCAAAATTCAGAAAAATGCTAGGATAGTCAGAAAGAAGAATCCTACCATGGGAAAATCAAGCTGACATTTAAGGTTCCCTCCTGACATTGAGATGTGGCTGCCAGTGTGGCCATCAATGTCTCCATGTAGCACAAAGTAAAGGGATAGTCTTTGAATTTAGTGTGTCTGACATTCTCCCTTCTGTATCTGGGCTTAGCAGCACCTCACAAAAGTGGTGTTGTGAGTGGTAACTCTGACTAAAGTTACACATGAGCTGCAATGGAATTATGTACATAGTCAGAAGGAGATAAGTGCATCGCTGATCTGAAAGGGTGAGCCTCTGTGAGCACATAATGAAGCTGTTGTGTAGCACAGGCACGGACCTGTACTCTCAGATTGCCCTGCAGGTAGAAAATTTCATCGTGTAAAAAGTGCTGAATCAGGTGCCATATAGCTTTGATGAAGTGGAAAACCACTTTTCTTCTTTCTTGTCCTTTGGAATAAATGAGCACGTAGTCAGTCCTTCTCTCCTGGGTCAGTTATAGGGCTGATAAAATTATTTTCTTGAATCCTCACCAGACTTCTGACAGATTTGTTTGGTTGTTATTTATTTATTTATTTATTTCTATTTGGCAACTTGGCTGAGTTTTTGGGAAGGAGATGTGTATAGACAACAATCTTCTGTGTTCCTCCTGTTACTTTACTGGTACATGCAGCAGAGCCTGAGCATGAGATACACACATGATGGTCAGACAGGATTTCACTGATGTTAAGGAAAAGAGGAATGGGGGAGAGAATAATAAAAAACTGGTCAGGAAAGGCAGCCTCACATCTTTGTATCCACTTCTAGTTACAGAACTGTCAGTGAAAAACTTTGCCTTGGAATAAAATGGATGTAGAATGCTGGAACTCTTTTTTTGTCTCACTTTACAAAGTTGTTTGACTTTTTTAAAAGCTCTTTGTAAGTGGAAGTGATGCATGAACTCAAGTGTATTTGACATGCTCACCCACATGTCCCAGTGTTGGTTTGGGGATTTTTTTTCCCCCTCCTTTTAGTTTTTGGATGATTCTATGATGTGTTGCTCTCAGCAGAGAAAAGCCATGTGGGACTGGGCATACTCGAAAAAAAAGTGCTAGGAGTACCTCTAGAGAAGCCTGTGTGTGTGTGTAGGGATACTCTAGGGGCCTCCATGTGGGTTAGTGCTGGGTGTTTGGTGGCTGTGTGTGGCTAAGCTGATGTCCCTTCAGGGTGGAGAAGGTGAATGGTGGGACATGGGCATGAAGGACTTTGCTGTGTGCTTCAAAAGTTGCAGCCATGTGGGAAAACCATCTGTGCTTTCACAAAAAAATTGCTGTGCCTTCCGTGGGCTGAGAAATGTATACCAGGGTGTGCTGTGTCTTTGTGGGCCTTGGTGCACGCTCTGTGTAAATATCCAGGGACAAAGATGAAGGGATGTCATTATGTTGCTAATTCCAATGTATGGTGTGTGGGTTTTCAGCCTTTTTCTGTCCTTTCCTCTGAGATAATAAATATTTATGCATATAAAACGTTCATGTGCTTGCTCATGGCGAAGGCCATAGGTCTGATGGAAAGTGCAGGGCCGAGAGCTGTGTCCCAGGTTTTCAGGCACATTTCTCTCTCTTTCAAAGCCCCAGGTCTCTCTGCTTTCACTTCTCATTTCTGTCTGTGCTGTGTTTTTCCATTCTGTTTTCCTGTATCTCTTGGTGTGGATGTGCTGTGTGCCATGTTGTGCCTGCCCCTGGATTCTCCCGTTACCCTTTCTCTCGGGATGGTGAGCTCCTGGTGAGGCTGTTGCTGATGCACGTGCAGCCCACTTCATGTTGCCAGCAGGGAAGTTGATTGCCTCTCAGCCAGCTCGAAAAGGTTTTTTTTTTCCTACCTGGAAACTTGTCTTTTGTGTTTTGCCTATAAAGGAATTCCAGGAGGATTTTGTTGGTGAAGATTAAGATGTGTGCAGTCCTCACACCAGCACCACCTTGTCTAAAGTGTTGGCTGCTGTGGGCCACAGATTGGCACAGACTGTCCCGTCTGTGCTTGAATTGGTCTCTGAGGAAAGCACTAGGCTTGGGATGACTGTGGTTAGGAAAAAAAAAGAGGTTCTTCTACCTTAAATTTCACTATAATTTTTTCTCTTACAAAAGACCACAGTTCCCCATCTAAGTCTGCAGAAGAGATCCACAAATGAGGTAGGAGACTGCGTAGTGTCAAGGAAGAGGCTGTTTGTTTTTTGACTCCAGAAAAATCTATTGTGCTGGTTAGGGCAGCACAATAGAGCACTAGAGCATTAGGAAAACAGCACTTTTCCTGGTGGGAAAATGCTATTTCATAATTTGGTTCATCCAATTTTTTTGAGGGGTTGTAGCATTAAATTCTACCTACAAAGTATTCCAGCTCACCTTACCTCAAACTACAAAGTGTAATTCTTGCCCATTGGACATTGTCTCAGCTTTTTCCACCTGTAGGGCTGTAATCTGTGACAATACAGAGCACAGGCAGTGTAGGGCCTGAGTCTTTGTAGATACACTTTGAGAAACAGAGGGAAAAGAACATAAAATGTCTTATTTTAGAGTGCAGATGGTGTGTGTGGGACACAGTGGGAACAGATCTTCAACTCCAGCACTTAGAGCACGACCTCTCATCTAGGCCAAAATGAGACTGGAAGAGAGAAGGATTGAAACCACAACTTTTGGTAAAAAACTGAAAGTTGAGGGAGAGGCAGAGGACAACTGTGCATGAATATTATAATTTGATCTTGCTTAGAGTATAATATACCCAAATATACCTGAAGGGGGCCTACAGGAAAGCTGGAGAGGAGCTTCTTACAAGGGTGTGTAGTGACAGGACCAGGGATAATGGCTTTAAGCTGAAAAAGGATGGGATTAGATTAGGTGTTAGGCAGAAATTCTTTCCTGTGAGGGTGGTTAGGCACTGGCACAGGTTGCCCAGAGAAGCTGTGCATGCCCCATCTCTGGAAGTGTTCAAGGCCAGGCTGGAAGGGGCTCTGAGCAACCTGGTCAAGTGGAAGTTGTCTCAGCCTGTGGAAGGGGTGTTGGATCAAGATGATCCACAAGGTCCTTTTCAAACCAAAGCATTCTTTGAGTCTCTGAAGTTTTGCTTCTGACTTCTTCCACTGAGCAAGTGGGACGGTTCATTTTCAAAGAGCTTCAGTAACCTGAGGCTGTCACAGGACACTGAGTGGTTCTTCTGAACGTCTCAACACCTCCAGCTAACTTAGTGAAATGTCTCAGCATAAAGGTGGGGAAGAGGCTGAGGGGAAAGGGAAAGATTTGTTAGGTGGTTCTGAGGAATGAATGATAACTAACTACTATGCTTGTGACAAAGGAAGCTGGTGCAGGGCTGACGTTGTCTGTGCTCTGGGATTGAGCCTGATATTCCCCAATACCTGTCTGTGCTGCATTTTTGAGGAAGTTTAGTGGTTTGAAACCCTTGTGCTAGAAAAACCTTGGTAATGAGGTCCTGAACCTTTCAGTCCTGGATTTCCATTCCACTGCAGTTCTTAATGGCACTGCCAGAATCCCTTTCCATTCAACAGCTGTTTGAAAGCTTAGCTAGATTCAAGACTTAGTTCCTAATGAGAAAATGCTATTTCATAATTTTGTTCATCCAACTTTTTTTTTTTTTGAGGGGTTATAGCATTAAATTCTACCTACAAAGTTTTCCAGCTCACCAGCCCTACAGACTACCTAACACTAATCCCCACTGTTGTAGGGAAATGGCCATGCAGCCAGAGAGAAGGGAGGTGTCTAATTGTACTTGGGATTGAGGCATAATTGAACACATCATTGCTTCTCCTAAACATGAGAGATGGTAAGATGTAGGATGCTCTTCCCCCAGGCTGCCAATAAGGTGTGTACCATCAGCAGTGAGGTCACTTATTGGCAGTGGGGAATGGTGCTGCTGGCAGCCCTATAACTTCAGCTGGGTTATAGATGCATTGCAGAGATAAATGGTACTGATGCTTTTGGTTGTCTGACTCCGTGCAAGAGCTCTTGGAGGAGAGATCTGGCCTCTTTTTCAATGTCCAGGGACTTGGAGGAAGGTGTTTAGTGGTCAGAGGTGTGGGTAGTGGGAATGTGGTGGGTGAATACTTCGTCTTGCTTTTTAATATCCTTTTCAGATTTATTCCAAATTATCCATTCCTCCCTTGCTGTTACTAAGGAGCTTGTGTTTAACATGTACATCTAAAATATGTACATATTAAGGCTATATGACACAGAAGTGTTTGGGGGTATGAGCTGATGCTTTTTAGGGAAGGAGAAAAAAAATATCATATTTAATAGAGACATAATTATTAGAACAACTAAGGTTATGTAGAACTCGCTTCAGTATTGGTAATTTCGCCAACTTCAAAGTATTTCAAAATTGTAAAATTTGTTTCAATATTTCTAATTTCTTTCAAATGTTCATGAGTTTTGCTTGTCATAAAAACAAATAGCAAAGTCCTTAGTAGTCAGATTATATGTCTTCTAAATTGTATGACTCATCAGGAAGCTTGACCCACTGGGGAGCATTTTCCAAGTGGGGCAGGGATTAAGCTTCAATTGCACAGATTCATCAAAGATGATGAGTCGAACACCTTAGAATCCCTCCGCGCTCTGAAACTGCTCCCTGATGTTGTGTAAAATGCAGGAGAGGGGACTGCCTGTGATGCTCTGAGAAGTGCCATGGGGTTTCTGGGCACCGTAGGAGAGGGTGAGGAAGCAAAATAGCTTTAAAGCCTGTTAGCATTAAAAGATGATGAGAAAATACCTTCCTGTCATCACTTTATTTCATTAGGTTGCTAATGAGTTTCCTCTAGGGATGGTAATGGGGTAGTTCTGATGCTTTTATCCAATTAGTGAGTGATCCCAGGAGTATATCCTTTTGTTGTGAAAACACATCGAGGTTCCTTCCTTCTGGATCATTGCATCCTGCAGGTGCTCTGAAGGCAATGAAATGCCACAGGAAGGTGCATGCTAGGCCAGATCCTTCGTTATTGATTGCTGGTGTTAGCCTGATCTATGGTTTTGAGATGGAGCCCTAGAGGGCAATGGACTCTCCTGTAAAATTAAGTGAAATGCCAAAGATGTGACTAAAGTTTCATTATGAGTTTTGAGGTTACTTGTAAGTTGAGATACTGAGAGAATTCGCATTTTAAAAACCCTCATGTAGATAGGAAACAAAAGATAAGTGCCTTTGATGCTACTGCCTTTAGGGTTATCCCGTACCAGTGCCTTGCCAGCTGCTTGTGCTCGTAGGAACCTTTGCTTCTGGCACTACAGTCACCTCCAGGTTTTAGCTTGATTTAAAATGACATTGAAGAAGGAATTAGCAACAGTACTGATGCAGCTGACATGTTTGGTTGTGGGTGGCCTTCCATTAGTGAAAAGAACTTAGGCTAGTCCTTGGTTTTCGTTTTTGTCTCTTCAGGTAGCCAACAGTTGAAACTATCACTTCTCTTGTAGGGCGGTATATTTGGCTTTGCAGCAGGTAGTTTAGTCCCTGGCCGGTGTCTACCACCAGAGAATTTATGTCTTTCTATATCTTTTAGTTGCTCTCTGTCCTTTTAATTCTGTAATTTTTCTCTGTTGCCCTGCCCTCACCATGGCACCGGTGCTCTGCGTTATTTATATACCTGGGGCTGTGCACTGCATGGTACAATGAACGAAGAGCACAGAATTATATGAACACTGGGATTCACATTCTGCAAGGTTAGATTTAAGTTACTGAGGTTGCTCAAATGATTTTTTCCTGCCTCCAAGGTTAGTGTGAGCTTTATAGTGCAGTGCTTTATCTCTGATTCTTTACCATCAAGATGCCCATGAGCTGCTTCCTTTCCCCTTTAGAATTTCAATATGGGGAGTTTCCAAGCCCTGCAGTGGTAGGCTGTGTAGCAGAAGGGTTACAAGCTCTTTTAAAGTGTAATTGGAACTGAGACTGGTTTTTGACTTTTTCCAGTCAGTACAATGCAAACCTATGGCAAAATGGAAGAGGCACCAGCTACCCTCTCCAGCTTTCCAGTTTTTATTTTTTTCCCAGCCTTTTCAGGTATTGAAGGAATGCTGAGAGATGTCTGACAAACCCCACTGATGCATAATGAACAGTGTTGGAGCAGGTTCACAGTGGGTTGGGTACAAGGTAGTGCTGTGATGCTTGCCTGGACTCTCTTTTGGCTTTGTGAATCTTGATTCAGCCTGGACAGCAAACAGCAAAACAGTATTTTTCATTTCCTTGAGTGTGATATGGACCATATCATCGTTTGATAAATGTGCTGTGTTCCAGAGGGAACAGCAAAATTACTGAGTGTCAGGTTATTTGGCCTCTGTCTTGGCAGCATTTTGTTTCTCTTTTTTCAGCAGAGAGGAGAAGGATGAGTAATGTTGGCTGTGATGCTGGGGCAGCTACAAGTTGGATTGAGACCAATGAAGCACTTAGGATGCCCTCTCACAAATTTTACATATGGTGTTTAGAAACATCTACCCTGATGGCCTTCAGTCTAGTGGCCTAGGAGTGGCAGCTCTTTCCCCAAAAATCCCCTTACCAATTAAACCTTAATCCATTTGAGAGGGAGAAAAACCATAACCTTCAGCAGGGATGGCTGCTGGCAGCCTGGCCTGGCAGGCTCTGGTGCCCTCCAAAGGGAGGGCTGGCAGAAACATAGGTTTTCTGCTTTCCAGAGGAGATATTGCATGTCCTTCCCTCTGGGAATAGCCTGGGCTTTCCCAGTGCACAGCAAGCTGCTGTCCAGACCCCAGACTCTTGGGGATGTGATGGACATGAGCAACATAAGCCAAGCATTATGTGTGTTTATCCAAGCCTGTGGGCAGTCTCAAGCCAGAAGCACTCTAAGAAGTGCTGTCCAGGCCAGGACAAACCCAGAGCGTGTTGTGTGAGCTCCCCTCTTAAAGAATGTGTTTAGAAAAACCTGACATGCTATTTAAAAAAAAAAAAAAGAGATTGAGTGGAGTAAATTCTGCTAATTCTTCCTTTTTTTTTTTTAATGAAGGACACAAAGCTGAGCTATCTCTGGCTGCAACTGGATGAGATGTTTAATATGACACCCAAGTAATTTTATTTCCTCCTATGTAATCTTTCAGAGTCCCCTATTCAAGAGGAAGGAATACATTCTTTACAATTTTTGCCTCATGTCTGGTGAAAATGTGAGGGATCAGATAGCAGGGAATTTAAAAGAAAAACCTAATCTAATCCCTTGGTTGGGCAATATGGTACTTTTCCCGTAATCTCTGGATTGCTCAGTACACTCTTCTCCCCTTACCCCGACCTTCTTCGTGCAGAAAAGAAAGCATTGAAATGTAATTCTGCCATCAGCAGATGATGGGTTGAGGCTGTCTTTTTCCTGCCCATGCAATAGCTGCTTACATTTCCAAGTCCCCTTCTTTCTGAAGAAAGGCTTTGAGTTTGGTGTTTATGTTAGAACCTGGTCCAGTAAGCCACAGCTGCTGAGCCCAAGTGTGGAGGCTCCTCTCTTTTCACAGCTCATGCTATTTTTCTGTGGGAAGAGAAGATAAGATGACTAATTTGGGGAGAGAGATAGAAGGAAGAAGGGAGCTGACCTGTGGCTTTGAAAGTGCTGGGTTCATTCCTCCTCATTTCCTAATTGGCAGGGGCTGTTTTCTGTTCAAGGAGAGGTGCAGTGCAGACAGAGGCAGGGAGAGCTTCCATCGCACACTGGTTACACCCCTCTTCTGACTAAGCAGAAAAAGAAGGTAATTCACTTTCTTTTCAGTCTTTGGCCCTAGTCCTAGGATTACTCAAGTCTTTTGCTTCACAAAAATTGGAGATCATCCCATTTTACATGTGAAGTGCCAAGATACCAAATGGCCTTGCCTTTCTGCAACCAGTGATGTTATTTTACTATCCTTTGCAGCTGTGCATCTTTTCAGTTATAAAGCTGAGCCTGCCTGCCTCCTGAAGAATATGGATGTGGGCCTGTTCCATGTGTCTGCTTCTCCCATCTGCTCGTGCTGGGAGCTACAGGTGATAAAAAGATTTGATCTTTCAGCCCAGTCAGAGTTTTGGACCCTTCAGATGACCAAAGATAGGCTTTTCCAGAGGGTCACCAGCAATTACGAGACAAGGAGAGGAAGGAAGGGTGAAGAGTCATGCTTGAAATGCACTAGGTAATGCTTTATAACAGTAATTTTTCCAAGCTTGAAAGAAGCCATTAGGGATATGAAATACAGAGAGAAAGAAAAGGGGGAGGAAATAAGCTGGGACAGCAAAATCCGCACTCAACTTCACCTGATTTGATCCAATGCCTGAAAAAGAGAAAGATGTGGATTCCTCTCCTGTAGGAGACACAGCCTGCTGTCTCAAGACGCTGCTCCCTGGCTGGTCAGCTCTCCTGCCCACTCTGCATCATGAGGATCATGTCCATAAAACATGGGGTTCTCCTGGGTTTTGGTGTGTCTGAGCTGTGCCTGCAGAGCAGCCCCTGTTTCCTGCCACCTTTGGTAGCCCCTTTCCCAGCCACCCCCACCCAAACATACAGTGGGAGCTTTTTGTTTCTGATTCAGTCACTTTGCAAACAGTGTCACAATTTGTCAGGTGCTGAGCATGATATTTTCTTGATGGAAATATTGGCCCTATTGTGAATCAATCCTAACAGCTTCTCACAGTGAGGTTGTAAGACAATGAGACAAATTTACTACACAGGCAGACAAAGCAGCTTCTATTATGTGTGGAACCACAAATAATAGGAGGAGAAATGAAAAGCAGCGAGAATATCTTGGCTTTGGATGCTTGCAGGCACAACAGTGCGCGTCAGCAGCTGACTGGCGTGACGAAGGTGTTGGGGACAGTCAGGTGAGCTGAGAGGGCTTGTGCCTGATGTGGCTGAGCTGGGGCTGTGCGCTGAAACACGAGGAAGATTTCAAAGCCCTTCTGTGAAGAGTCTGCTCAAACAGAGAGGCAATGGGAAAACACATGGTTGTTTCTTAAAACAGTGACCTTTCACTCATCCTAAGAAAGCTGGGCATGAGGTAATACTTGTGAAGATACCACAATATATGCATTTGCTTGTAATTCCAGTCTTCTATAGTGGAGAAGGGTAGCTTAAAAACTCCCAGGGGAATATTCTCATTTTAACGTTTTAATTTTGACATAATATTTTCCAAGTGAAATCTTCTGGGGAAGATGCTGATTTGTTTAAAAAAACCTCCCAACATGACCAATATATTTATATATTAATCTTATAAGTAAAATATAGAATGGTTGATATTATAATTCCTTTTCTTCATCCTGAGTTCTATTTTTCACTCTGATTCAGAAGGAAAAAGTGATTTTGTTTTGATTTGAAATATGAGAATTTCCTGATGAATGGTAGTGCTGCATTCTGGCAAGCCAAAGTTGTTATTTGGTAGCATTTGTGAAACTGTCTCAGTCATGATTCATTTTTTATGATAGAAATGTGTTGTAATAACCATATCTAGTGCTGGTCAGCACTATGACAGCCTCTTCTGAGCAACCACAGGCTGAATGAACATGATGGAAGATGAATTGGCCTCTGACTTCTAGCAGGAGCTTCCTGATGTCATGATTAAAATTTGTTATCAGAGTAATACTGGGTGGTGGATGGCCATCCAGATTTTTCCACTAAAGAGGGAGGCCATTCTTCAGGGATGTCTGGAAGCTGAATGCACACCAGGTGTATGGTTAATGGTTGTTTTTTTCCTTCTCTTTCTGAGAATATTCTGTGTCTGGGAGTCTTTCTCTGCAGCTGTTGGTGGAATGTAGCTGATTAGTAGAAAGCCAAGCAGTCATTTACTGGCAACTACTCTTGTCTTGCAGAGAGAATGGAAGTGATGTCTCATGTTAGAGGTAAAAAGGCTTCTTCCCTCAGGAAGTGCTGACCTGCTCTTTAGCCATTTCTGCTGCTCCTTTCTGAGCGTGGAGCAGTTGGATCAGCATTTACCCTCTCTCAGGGAAGGGGGTACCAGGGTGATGGATCTTGGCAGGGTGATGGTCTCTCCCGCCATGCTCTGGTTGCTGAGGACCACAGTGTGCTTGCCTCAACAGGGCAAGAATTTTGTACAAATCAAATTTCCATGAGATTTGGCTCTCTGGACTGAGGAGCTCCCATCCAACTGGTCTGGGCAGCGGAAAGGGAGGGAACCAGCACATTTTGAATGACTACGTGTGGAGAGTTAATGACAATCTTCTGCTCGAGACTGAAGGATGTTGGTAACTGCAGCCTGGAAACAAATGTAAGAGGCAAAATAGCGAGGCACTGTTTGTTATAGTAAATTATGTCTGGACAAGAGATTGCTGAATTGCCAGTCAGAACAGTGTCTGCTTGTACTGGTTTTGCTGTTCCAGACATATGTCTCCCACGGGATTTAAGAATTTTCTTGGGAAGAGACCATGTGAATGTGCAGTTCTTGCCATTAAGACTAATGCATTTCCTTCTAATGGCTCTGCTGTGATGAATCAGTCTCCATGTGCACGCCTTGGTGGTTGGTGTCACGCCCTGCTGGCCCTGGAAAAATTGTGAGTACTGGTATGTGTGAAGAAGTCAGTATGAGGAGAGGAGGAATTATTCCTGAAGGATAATTTCAGGCTGGGGAGACTACCTACCCCTACTCAATGGTTGTTAGCACATGAGAGAGTCTTCTCCAGAGGACCATTTTGTCAACATAATTCTGGCTCCAAATTGTCATCTGGAAAAGCCCATTTCTATTGACTGCAGGCAGTCCATGGAAAACAGTCTCACAAAGCTAAAATTAGTTTTTCTGTGGACCCTTCCTACAAATAGGATTAATAGATGTATATGGTTGTTAGTGTTTGACAAATGTTTCCAAACAAAAAAAAAAAAGAGGTAAAACATAGAATTTTTCTTGCAAAAAGTTTTTTTTAGTTTTTTTTGGTTGTTGTTAGGTTTTTTTGGGTTTTTTTGGCAAGATATAAATCTGCTTTGAAGTGGAAGTGGTGACTTCTTTTAGTGGATGCTGGCAAGTATGTCAATTTTATAAAGTGCTGCAATATCTCTACAGCCAAACAGAGATGTTGCCATTTTGCCTGCTGTGAGCTGCATCTTGAAAATGAACTGCTTTGCCAGCTGCAAGGGCAGCTGGGAGCCACTTGTTCTGTGATTTGGTCCTAGTGCAGGACATGAAAGTAAATTTCTCGCCTCTCCGGGGCATATATATATCTAGGGGAGCACATTTGTTGTGTTTTCGGTGAGCTACAATAGATTTCCTGGAAAGCAAAATGCATGGATTGCCCATGACTGCTGGTCTCTCAGGACTGTTCTGTGATGGTTGAAAGCCAGCCCTGGCTGCTGAAAGGAGCATGTGTTAGAGGTGGGTTGGGCGGGTGCCTCTCTGCAAGTCCTGATGTTATTCTGCAGGACAGCCCCTTTTTTGGTGAGCTCTGCTCTTAGCTCAATATTTGCTGTTACTCTAATTCATTTACTTCGCCAGAATGGCACAAACAAAACCTGCAGCAGGCAAAGAATGGGGACAAATCATCTTTATGGTGAATATGTGACGCCTCCAGCTGTTGAAGATGTGCTGAATGGTACCTGGGTGGCTGATATTTGACCTCTTTATTCGTTTTACTTTTTTCTTTCTTTGGTTTTCGGGGAGCCTGGAAAGCTATAGATGAAATGTAAAAGGACTAAAGAAGGGTAAATCACTTCAGGCATTCAAGTGTGTTTGTGATTATTCTGCAGGAAGAGAGATGACAGACTGTGGTTATTTGGTTTACAAGTAGAAGGAAATATGATGAAATAAGTGAGCTCAGGGGCTTTTTCTTTACTTGCCATACATGATTGTTCTGTGTGTATTTAATAGGGACTTCACTGCTGCAGCAAATCATTGAAGGGAAATATTCAGTAGAATCCAAAGAAGGATTAGGTTTTTATAGGAAAATGAATTGCATTCGTAGCAAGTCTGACTGCTGAGTACCCACAATGTCACTGGAGCTGCCAATGATTTCTTGCTTCAGGAGGTGAGAATGTGACCTGGAGGGACTGGAAAGGGAGTGTCTGTGCGCTGCAACTTTCCATCCTTCACTGGGTACGTGCCACTGCCTCTGTCTGCCTTGCCCTAAAATACCAGGTATTGGTGGGATATTGAGCAGAGTTCTTGAACTCATGGGGCAGTGATTTGATCAGGCGTGACAGCCGCTAAGGACCTAAACAAATAGCAAAGAAGCTAATTCTGTTCCCCTATCTAAAATTCTAATCTTATTTGTGACATCATAATTGGTTGCCATAGGGACAATTATGGTGTCATAAAAAAAGGATTAATGATGAGTTTAAGTGAGGATTAAGCAGCTGGAACAGATGAACTTTTTAATAACTCCTGCCTCCTCTGAAAGCTACTGTTTTGTGCATAAAAATATAGCTCCAAATAAAGACTGATGGGCTAGATGAAAGTAAATATGCACTGAAGGAACTGTTATGCATCTGAAAGAATATTGCTCTAAGCTTCTGGGGTCTATCAGGATGCTGCATTCTAAAGGAAATCTCATCCATGTAGAGAAATGCTAGAATGAGCAACAGATCTCCTGTCTCATGTGGACTTTTCCAGGTGTGAAGCTCCACAGTTTTTAATGTCTGTGCATCTTTTTTTTTGTGTATTTAAACATGAAAAGCTGTCTGTACTTGGGGTTAATGTTCCACTGTAGTTAGTTTAGAAAATAAATACAAGGGACATGATATGTAAAAGGTAAATGAATTTTGATGCAACTTAATTTATTCATTTGTGAGGTTGCTTCAAATTTTAGTGGCTTGTCTGTTTGGAATTGGTTTTGTCAAGAAAATCAGGTTTCCTGAAACTAGCATCCTTCAGTACAGATCATCTGATGCTTTAGTTTTGCCTGTGCTATAAAAGCTAGGAGGGCTACTTAATGGAGAGCAAGTCAGGGAAACAGGATTCTTGTGCCCAAGCTGACAGGGTCTGAGCTATTGTATTAAATGGTCAGCTCATACAAATTTTCCATGCTGCTGATTGTATGCGATTTGTAAAGCAAAGTTTTGAAAAAATCTGAATTGTTTCTGCAGCGTGAATGTCTGTGCTGGCTGCTTTGTTCTCTCGAGTGCTCTTGCATGTTCCCTCAGAGCCAGGCAGGCTCTGTGTGGCTCCACAGCTCTTGCTGCCGTTTGCGCTCTGACCAGACCCACTCTGGCAGCAATGCATTGGCAGAAGGGCCATCAACAAGAGTTATTAATATATGACTGGGGATGGAAAAGTTGTGTGAGTAGCACTGTGGATGGACTCCATGGCAAGAAACTACCTGAGGGCTTGTGTGTGGGTGTCAGTGCTTTGTTTTCTCTCTTGCTCTTGGGACGTTTGCTTATCTCCTTGTGTTTCCCTCCTCCTGGCTCTTCTTGGTGCGTCTGTTATGAGCTGGAGAGGAATGACTGTTTCTGTCTGCATGGGAAGGGAAACACAGGGTTCCTGTGGGAATCCCCTGGAATCTGGGGATCCAGCTCTCCTGCTTATTGCCATGATGTTGGTCTTTGTTGTGAGTTTTGAAGTGGAGCGAGAACAGCTCTGTTTGCTTGTCGGTGCTGTGTGTTGGAGCGGAGCTGCTCTTGCATCCATTACTCAAGTGCATGGGAATCCTTACCAGAATGCACAGGCTTGCAGGCAGTGACTTGTATTCCTGGGATGTATTCCTGCTGGGATTGCCTTCTGCCTTGGGGTGCTGGTGGCAGATGAGGTTGGGCCTCTGTGGCCCTGGTGTTGGCTGCTCATGCTGAGCACAAGCCTCTCTCTTAAGCATTTTTGGGGAGCAATGACAAACTTTGGGGACTTGTAAAGTAAAGTGGTTTTCAAAACCCTGTACATACATTAATCTCTGCAGCATCACTGAGATGGCAGAGGACAGGCTGTTCTCTTACCACAGGAGATGAAATTCAGTAGTAAAGGTTAAACTATGAATTTTCCAGATGTTGGTAGAGGTGAAACAGTCCTTTCAGAGTACCTGCTCAGGGACACATGAGCTTGGGGTACCTAAGAGTCTTTCTCTGATTTTTAGGCAGGCTGAAGGTTTTACCACCATTATAAGGATTTCTGTGAGTATAGTGTGAGTAGGTTTGGACGTTCTTTCATTGATTGCTATCTTAATACAGTCTTTCAGTTATCTCTTCTCTCCCAAAGTCTTTGACCTTCATTCCTCCTGCATGAAGCAGCCCAGTGTACAGCATTTAACCTCAATCTGCCCTTGTGCCCCCAGGCAAAGGATTTGCTGGCCAAGGATCCAACCCTGCTGTTTTGCAATACTTTGGGAAGAGCAGTTTATAACTGCCATGAGCTGGGCTCTGGCTAGTCCTGCCCTCTAAGGTAGTGATACTGAAATCAGCTAGAGAACAAGATCTTTAATACAACTGGAAGTATTAGAAAGCAGACATTCTTTATTACAGTGCTGGACACATCCAGGAGATTTTTCCTCTAACTGAATGTGTGTTGTGAAATTTTACAAGAGGGTATTTATTCCAACATGATTGAACATATTCATCATAACATACTTCCTAGCTAATACACGAACATCACTTTTCCTATAATAATTTACATGCCTCTGCCTCTTACTGGAAGTCCTGTTATGGTCCTAGACAGTCACCTACAGGGGTCTCTGGTGGTCATATTCACTGAGAGCCCCCAATATTGTGACGACCTTGTCTTGTACTTCCTTTAAGGCATGTGCTGTTATTTCTTGTTGCACGACTTTGCCACAAAAGCCACTATGTTTGCCATTATCTGTTTATCCACTGGTTCCAGCTACATTTATCATCCAGCGTGCCTACTTGCACATGCTTTTATTTAGTTTGCTAGTTAGTCTTTAAGCTCTGTTTTGCATCTTCAAGGGAACTGAAAATTTCTATTCTCTGTGTTGTCTGTCAGTAGGAATATTACAGAGTAGGAATGCTACAGAGTAGTGCAGGCAGGTTGGGGAATTCTGTGCTGCCAAGTCCTGGAGCAGTAAGTGCAGGGTGGAGTGGCATGATGAGCCCAGAGCAGGGCAGATGGCTTGTGCCAACACAGACCTCTACAACTTGGGCTTTCAGGGGGAGCTAAAACCCTCCGCTGTCTAGACCTTGGTGGTTCTCTTCTGAAATAGATTATTTAGTTGAGTCTCTTACCAGATCACCACAGTAAGTCCTCGAGGAATGGCTAAGAGGGCACAAACAATTTTATCATCTCCTCCAGACTGAGAAGGCGTGCCCACCATTGGGTGTGCAGCTTCAGGCAATTTGAGAATGTAATGCCCAAGGAACTACTTTGTTATTTTTTCCATCTATGCTTATCCAACGGTCTGCAAGCTCCTCCCTCCCCGTATAGAGATGTGGGGCTCTGACTGCCCTGGGAACACCTCGTCTCAGTGCCACGTTTCCCCAAGGTTTTTCCAGGGACCTGGTGCCACCAGTGTAACGATGGGGACCTGCTGGTAGCTCGGAGGGGTGAATATGGGAGAAACCACTGCCCTGCCTTCCTCTCAGATGTAGTTTTTCCCCTTAAACCCTAAGTGCTCCTTTGTAAAATCAGAGGCATTCTGTTTGTTTTTAACAGACTGCACCAGATTCCTTCCTTCTCGGTTCCAGCAAAGGCAAGGTGTACAGCTGGAAGGAAAAGTGTTCTGTTCCAACTCCTGTGCTACAAAGCACTGGAATAAGCATATCTCGGTTGTGTCTTGGGCTGTCTGTGTATGACGTGTGGTCAGTGAGAAGGCACGACTGTGTGCCTCTGAGCTGAGCAGGAGAACATTATTCATGGGTGATCACATGCAGCTGACAAATGGTGGAGGCATATGATAAATTGGACCTTTGGCTGCCTCGTACTGGAGAAAAAACTGAGCCTAGCTCTCCACTGAGTGCCTGCTGTGCTGCTGGGGCTGATGATGGAGGTGCCCCTCGTGACAGGAGAGCTTATGATCTGCCTCTCTATGGGTGAGGAACAGGATAGGGCTGTCCCTCTTTTCAAACAGGGTGTGAAGTACATCTCTAGACTAGCACAGCTGTTCTCAAAGTCATCTTGCCCTTGCAGAGTTCAGATGCTGCAGGGATGGACACCAGCAGCACTTTTTGCCCCCAGGCTGAGGGTTTTCCAGAGACTGGTCCTGGCCTGCAAAAGTGTTCCCTGAAAGTGCAGGTCTTGTGGTCTCAGGAGGCATTAAACACAGACTGAACCAAAAAGCGTGTGGGAGCAGTGGGTCTGGGTGCTAACATCTGCCAGAGCACAGAGGAAGTATGTGATGCAAGGGGAATTTCTCTGTCTGTTGATACCTAGGTAAGAATTGTGAGCTAGAATGCTTCAATTATGTGTTTATATAGATGTCTCGAGTTCCCTGCTGCTTTCCAAAACACAGCCATAAACCAAGCCTGCTTCACCTTGTGACATTTAAAACGTATTCCGTTTTGCTATGTCAAAATCTCTCCCCTCTTCTTCCCCAGTATTTTATCTTCATCCTATTTAACCAGAAGATTATTAAAAACCCTACCCAAACCTCATAAACAACTTCTTAAATTCTAGTCTGTGAGGTTATTTCACTTTAGCTGTGACTGAAGTCTCCTACCACTTGTAAGTTACTGAAAAGCCTTTGCATAGGACATATTAGTTTGCTCCCAAATGGGTAAAGACACTGTTTTGGTTTTATTAGTGATCTCCATATCAAAGAAAAGACCAGGCTCTGAGGCTAAACTGGAGATCTTTGAAAGAAAGCTAGAGGCTACCAGATCCCATTAATTTCCATGAGATCTGCTCCCCAGCTTCTTAGATTCCTCTGGAAAATTACTGCAGGTGATTTAACTGGATCCACCTCACAGGAGCCTTCTCTGGGTCAGGGTTTTGTGGCTCTAACCAGGATGTTGATGTTGTCCTTGTTGTTTGAAATGGGGACTTCCCATGGGTGAAGCAGTAACAGTTTATAACTCACCTAAATTTGGGTCTTACTTTTTAAGTCTCCCCTTTTAAGATATTTTAGAAGTATTAAGTAATAATTTCACTGCAAGATATGTGTAAATGGGAAATTATTTCTGGGTTGTTATTTCATTTCTGAAGAGGTGCTGTTCAGTCTTATGAGGTTTTTGATGATGTTAAATGAGAAAAAGAAAACCCTCTAGCCAAGTATCTCTTGAACAGAGCCCCCTTTTAATCTGAATCTGGGAACATGAAAGTACAAATCTGTCTCTTGCTGAAAAATTTCAATGAAAGTACAAATCTGTCTCTTGCTGAAAAATTTCATTTCTGTTCTAATTCGTAATAGGTCTCGAGGTGCTGAAACAATTTTCCTTTCTCTGCAGATTTATCCTGAGCGTTTGTCAACGGTTTGGAACGGAATAGATGTTTAAAGTACATTTTTCTCTTTTCTTTCCCCTTACATGTAGTATAAGGAGAAGTTTAAGCCAGTTGCTGACCAAAAGAAGCCATGGAGAAAAAAGTGTTAAATATGAGTCAGACTATCTTGCTTTAGAGGATGAGTCAGCTTTGGTTTTAAGAAAAATGTTTAAAAGATGATTGGAAAAAATGCTGAATGGAAATATTTCAGAAGAGTCTCTCTGTCCCTGACAGAGAAGATGGGAGATTTACTTATCTCCCTGCAGAAATGATAGCAAGTGTTAAAAGTAGTAGAAGTGATGAGATCACACTGTATTGAAGGTGCTTCTTTGGGAGTACCATGCCCAGTGTCCTGAGCTAGCCATTTACAGCAGAGGAAACAGTTATTCAGGGTGAAGATCAGGGATGCAAACCCAGTTAAGTGAGTCCCTTGATTCACTAGGCACACGTGCAGGAACATGTGGGTGATGGGATTCGCAGGAAAGAGAGAGACTGAACTGCTCTCCGAGCTGGACTTGAGTTGAGGCAGTGGAGGCTGTTACTGCCCTTGGCTGGTGAAGCCAGGGGAGCTGCACAAGGTGGGATGCTGTGACCACTTTTTGGGGAGGAGACACGTGTGTGCCCTGAAGCTCAGCCATTTTGATAGGAGGGTAGCAGGTGTTAAGGAGAAGGGAGCTTCTGAAGAATGGATAGATTGAAGAGATGGCAGAAATCTATGAAAGGTTTTTCCTCTCCAGACTTGTTATACCTGCTTCTTGTATTTCACAGCATTACCTTTTTAAAAAAAAATGATCAGCCCAAAGGGATAATCTTCAGCTGTAAAGCTGGAAAACACCAGCGGAGAAGAGCAGGTGATGTGTGAACCAAAATAGCAAATGAACCAGCTAAAAAGCCATCCAAATTCCCAATAAAAAGAACATATTGACAAAGAGCACAAGAGTTGCTATTAGCATGGAAGGACTATTGCCGTGCACTGTAAATGAAGTAAATTTATTCCGGAATCCACTCTGACTTTTAGAGCTTTGCTTATAGCCAGACAAACTGTTTCTACAAAGAACACAGTAGCTTCTTCTTACTCATGTATAAAGATGTACTAGCAAACTGTGGTAATGTATTATTCTTATATGGCATCACAAGGTAAAGGTTATTATGTGCTCTGCCTGGCTTTGTTACATGTTGTGAAAGGCTACAGCACTCAGAGCTTTTAGCAAGCCACAGTGGTTTTCTGCTTGAAGCAAAAGTAAGGGATTCTTTATTTACTGCACTAACTCTTGATGCTCATCCCTGGATTTGAAGTAAAATTTCAGGAGGATCTGGAAATTGCATGGGTTTTGCTTACTCTGTTTTTACTTGCTGTCCTGATGTTCAAACATTGTCAGGTCCTCCATGGGAAAATATAAGCCAAGGAGGTTGTTTATTCCCCCCTCCCCCCCCCCCCAATTTATAAGTAACTACTCATGTTTTCACCTAAATATAAAAAATGGGAAGGGAACTGAAGCCTACTCATATGACAATTTTTCCAGTGGTGTCTCAGGAACCACCTCTTCTCTCCTTCTCCCCCTCATCGTTTTTTCACTTGGCTACCCTGGGGCAGTCACAGGGTATTCCTCAAGCCTCCCTGGACCTACAGCTTTCTTGTCTTCATGCTGGGCAGCTCCTGAAGTTGACAAGAAAGTTGGACACTGGGTGCTGGGGGCAGGAACCAGCAGAAATTTTCGGGAATGTGGGACCGGTGGAAAGACAAGCATCCTTGGAATACACGAAGGTTGGAAGCTTATATGTGCTGGTGCATACATATCTATGCGGGCCAGGTTGTCGTGTGTGTGTATATATCTCTGTGGGCCATCTACACCATCCAAGTTAGTTGCAGTGTGTTTGTCAGCATGTTTGTGTGTGTACAATAACGAGCTCATGTAGCAGAGAAACAAAGGTGCTCTTTTAAAGGGCTCACCTTTTTTGGTTTCTGTCATGGCAATTTGAGTGCAGAGCTAAAGAGGAATTTTCTCCTTAAATGTCACCAAGAGCTAAGTGGCTTTAGATGTATGGTGTGGAACACTTGAAGTACTGGGGTGTGACAGAAGACTTTGCAGACTCTAAATGATGTTATGCTTTTAATAACTTCTTGTGAATTCATGCCTTGAAGTGCAAGAATTTTAGAGGGATTTTGTGAAGGGTTGGAGGACTGAAATTTGACCTGCCCTCAGAACAAAGTTTGCTTAATGCTTCTGATCTGTGCAGTTTTCATTCTTCCTGCAGTCAGGGTGTGATGTTCTGGATGTTGCAGGCGTGCTCTGCTGCCAACCTGCTGGCAGCAGGCACAGAAAGCTGGGCCACCTTCAGGATGCCAGGGCACTCAAGCAACCTTTTGTTTATGCCTGCCCCTTTGGTTACCTGAGTGGATAGACTGAGCAGTCATCTCCACTGGTTATTCCCCCCTTGATTTCCAATGAGTGGAATTCTTACAGGATCCCCAAGAGTTGGCTTTCCTACTATCCTCCTTCTTTTGTTGAAATTAAACTGGCTTTGAGAGCTATAAAATTAGTAGTTTCAGAACAATTGTATTTGTAACTCTTCATGGTCAAGATGTTTCTTGGTGTGAATGCACACAAATCACAGTGATTTGGAAGACGGGATGATGTGTTTGCAGCAGCCTCTGTACAGACTGTATTAAATACAGAATAATTTGAGACAAGGGAACCCCCATTATTAGCTCCTAGCTTTCACTAATGAATCATAATCTTGTGTGTAGCTCTTCATAAATCTTACTTAGTTTATAATTTCATCATCTTTTTTCACTTGCTCCTTTGAAAGATGCAGCCCTGAAGAAGGCACTGAGCATTGTAAAACCCTGTGCACTGCTTTCTCAGCTGTTGAGCCCTCATGATGTGCAGTGGTTTTCTAATCCATCAGCTCTCTAGTTTCTACTTCTCTTATTCTGTTAGACTTCATTCAACAGGCCTTTATCTGAGTATTTTCCTGTCTCTGTCTCAGCAGCATCCCTCACTGAAAACAAAGATGGATTCAGTATCAAATCCTGTAGGATTAATTTGTTCAGTTTTCTGCTCATCTCATGTCTAATTTAGTATCCGTTGGAACAGACAGAGTGACTCCCTGTGATTTCTTCTCTGGCTACACTGGGCTCCACTGTCCAAATATGATTTTGAAGCATATTTTCTTGATTATTGAATAGGTGTAGATGACTGTATGAGCTGCTGTAGCCATGGCCCAAGACTCTGCACTTTAATTTTTGTGTCTCTTGTACTTATTTCTCAAATTTCATTGATTTTTTTCTTTCTCTTTTTTGACATTTTTGACAAGAGGTGGCATTGTAGAACTTGAACTGGTACTACATTTTATTTCAATTTCATTGAATGTAATACAATTTCTCTTAGTCATAGTGATTTGCCCAGATAAGTATGTAAGCATTCAGTGTTCACATTTTGGCAGCTGGGGAGGGTCTAATACTATATAGCAGGAAATGGGATTTTATAGAACTGAATATAATACAGCAAAAGTAGTCTGTTTTTTTGTTTTTAATTTAAAAAATTTTCTTATTTCACTGTTATGAGTTTTGAGCCCTAAAATTTAGCCTTCTGATGGTATTGGCTGTGAATATATTTTTAAAATTTAATAACTAGCTAACAGTAAAGTTTTTGCTGAATACTTCCTGTGTATGGCTGCTTTCCCCCAGGTATTGACAGTACCATAAAGTGCGAGCATTTAGTGTTCAGATTTCTTGTTGTGGCACAAGATGAGGAAAATTTTGGTGGCTAGACCTATATGCTTTTCTTTAAGTGTGCTGGGAATAGAAAACTTGTTTTCCTTCACCCTGGAAGGATGCACATCAGAAATACTAATTTGCCTTCTTCCTATGAGTTGGGTTATGGCAGGGCTGCTGCTGGAAGTACTGGGTGTTTCAGTTGCAGTGTGGTCCAGAGCAAGATCAGCAAGATGTTTTTGTTTTGTTTTCTCCTTTGGCATCTATTCACGTTACCTCAGCTCTCTGAGGACCTGCAGTAGGTGGGGACTGATGGAGTGACAGCATCCCAGGAAGTGAAAATTGATGAATTTGTGTTTTGAAGGAGGGGAAGAGGAAAGGTGTATTCTGTGAGACGCTGTATTAACTGTTTCAGAAGAGGATGTTTGTGTCTTTAGACTTTCTGTGTCTCAGAGTCTGCTCTACAGCTGAACCTGAAGACAGAACCGAGGCGAGGAAATGGATGTGTCACCTATTCTGACTCTAAATACTGGTGATGATGATAACAGCTTTCTTGGAAATTATGCATATAGGGATGGAAGGTTGAAATGCTGCTGGAGACATAAACCAGCTGATTTTGAAATTGTGGTGTACTTAACCCTCCTGCCCCCAAACATAGAACTCCTCCCCCTTCTCTGAATTCCAGATCTCCAACTCTATTTCAGGACTTGATTGATCACAAACTTCCTGAAATAAGGGAGAAGGCTCAAGGAGGATGTTAAATTTGGATATTCAAAGATGTTAATTGCAATAGAACCAATTTCCTGATGAGAGCTCTTCTCCACAGAGAAGTCATCTCATCATTGTAGAAACACCACCATAATTATCAGGAGCTGAAGCCCTTATTGGCAGCTCATCACAGAGGCCTAGGTTAGTATGTGTCCAGATATTATAGCTCCTTCTCTCACAGGAGTGGTGTGTTCAGGCTCAAAGATGAGGAGTCTTGGATCATGTGCTGCCTCTCTGTTACTGCTGATGTCTCAATTGTTCTCTGAATAGCTAATGTGGGGTTCATCTGTCCAGTTATCCAGACTCAGCATTATGGTGATTAAACATCTCTTTGGGTAAAATAATCCAGCAACTTTCCAGAGTGTGTAAAATTCAAGCCAATTAAAAAAACCCTGGAAAAGTGAAGAGGGCAACCTTTCTCTTATGTCTCTTCTCCCTAGCTCAGTTTCCCTCTGGTGTTTTGTGTGTGAGGCTTATGCTGCAAATTTGGACACTGAGAAGATAAATGCTGTGTGCCTGCCTCTGAGTGAGGAACAAAACGAATCCAACTCCTGTTATCCAGAAAGCAGACTAGTGCAGGGAAAATCAGAAACCTGTTCTTTGGGAGAAGGTGGTTGGAAGGGGTGCAGTGCAATTACACAAGTCTTTTACCTGAGATGAGCCACAGTTTAATTTTTCTCCTAGGTCTCCAGCAGGGTCACTTGGTTATGCACATCCCAAACAAGTTAGACTTGGAAGTCTTTGGTCAGGGAAGACTGTAATATTGGAGTAGAAGTGGTGCACATGAACTACAGTTGTATGGTTCCAGGGCAACAGCAAAAGACTGTTGCACAAAAAGCAAAGCCATTTGCCTAGCCCTAGGGGTTTCCAGTATTTTGCCAGTGGCTATGAAATGGAGACACACAAGTATGCTTCAGAAACGGTCACTGTTTCTTAATCAGTACACAAGTGTGACACAAGACTATTTTAAGAGCATCTACATTTGGTACAAAGGATGCAGATTCCCTCATTTAATCTGATTTGTGCATTCCTTCTGCTTCAGCCTTCTCCTCAGCCATTTTCCCAACTCCCACCTGATGCTGCCAGAATTAGAAGTCTGTCCCTATTCCTACCTAAGCAACTCATGGCTCAGCAGGCCCTTGCCTTTCCCAGTCCCTTTCTGATCGAGGCAGACAGCTTTCCCTACACATATCCCTGAATGTCAGGAACATGTTCTCTGCTCCCACTGCATCCTCCTTCCACGTGTACATCCCACTCCTCCCCACCTGTTGCTGGTTATGGAAAGGGAACAAAAGTGAGCATGAGCGAATGTGCAGAGCTCTGTACAGCAGCAGAGGTGTCAATCTGAGCAAATCCCCAGCATTAGCAAAAGCCTTCTTTCCCCTGCAGTGCCAGTGTTGTTTTGCAGCTCATGGTCCTCCCTGTGCTGGCACAGGCACTGGGACCCAGGGGCTAGAAGGGCTCTTGTCTTGCCTCAGCCTCCTGCTTCATGCCCAGTGGCCACCCAAGCACCACTGCCTGCAGAGCATCCATAGTCTGGTGGGATATTAGGGTACCTGCTGGTCGTAAAACCTGATGAGAAGCTTTTGTTGCCTGAAGCCTCTTAAAGCAGGGGTAAATAGTGATATACAAATCCCTCCTCTTGCATGGGACAAAACTCCACCATTCAAAGGAGCCACCAGGTTCCTAAACCAGTCCACGGCACACCATGGCTGTGATCTGCACACAGCATATGGCACAGAGCCAGACCCCTGTGCAGCACGTGCACTGAGCTGCAATGCAGCACTGAGGCCTCTCCCCATCACATGTCTGGTCATAGCTGATCTTCTGTACATGGCAAACCTTGCCTTTGCCAAAGGCTGTGCTGGTGGAAGAAGAGAGCTGCCTTAGACCTTCTTGTCCTTGTGTCTTCAAGCACCAGCTCAAAATAAGCTTGAGAGAAGCTAGAAGTGTACATAAAAGTTGAACTCATTTGGGTGGGTTTTGACTGGCTCTGTCATCCCAGGATGGGGGAGTGCAAGAACTGTAGGAGGAAAGTTGGATGAGAGAGGGTGGTTGAGTGAGGATTTCAAATATGTGCAGGAGTATGTGCCTTAATGCATTGAGTGTGTTGGAGGTGAGGAACTAGAAAAAGAGAAGTTATCTTAATAAGTCTGAGTCACTGAGTGAGTGGGGGTGGTGGCAGAGAAGTCTTAGTGAGGCAGGGATTCATAAACTGAGGAGGACACTGGAAATTTTGCATGGGCTGAACTGTGGAGGGGAAAGGAATGAAAACTGCTGTGCCAAGATGTTGTGAAGAAGCCTTTGAGCTCTTTGCAGTGCCCACCTGTTCCTTTACAGTGTTTACCTTGTGAAGTTTGTGAAAATAGAGCGTACAAACCTTCTGAGTGACTGGCAGTCTAATCTCAAGTAAATGGCAAATGGTTAACACTTAGTGAATAAATCTGGGACAATTTTCCCCTTGGCCCCTAGACCACCTCTTCCTAGTTCAGGTACAAACTCAGAGGAGGCTCCAGCTGAAATAGTTTCAACTGAATTTCATTCTAAGGTTGTTCAGCTGTGAATCTCTGAGCAAAACTGGAGGTAGGAGACTCATGGGGATTGAAGAGGAAAAATATCCCCCACAATGCTTTACTGCTGATCTGTGCACTCTGACAGCCTGGAATATACTTTACATAAGGGGGGTAGCAAAGCCACTTGAGATTCCCATGTGCACCTCTTCAAAAAAAGCAGCCCCCGCAGAGAAATGAAAAAAGCAAAGTAGAGGGAGAGAGGAAATTTAGGTTGAATTTAAAAATGGCTTTCCTGAAGAGCAAGGACCATGTTTATCACAGGAAAGAGACTTCTGACAGGGGGCAGATTCATTTAAAGTAGGAATTTGCAACACCTTCATCCAGGATATGAATGAAACTTAGCTTAACTCAATATTATTTTATTCACTTGTCTCTTCTTTCTACTTGTAGGCCTGACCACACATGCATAAATATTCCCAGAGATGGCTGCTTGAGTGCTGTTTCCAACACTCCTGTATGGAGTAAGAAGTAGTGGGAATGTCAGAAGGATCCAGATCATAAGAGATTATAGTTTGGCAAAGTATAGACTAGTGGGTGTAAAGTCAACCGAGTTGCATATTTGAAGTTTCATCTGAATTCTGCCTGAACTCTGCACTTAAAATTTAGGGCTGCTAATTTAAGAAGGTATCTTTCTGAAAGAGTCTGGGGGGAAGCCTAGCTGCATTCCTGATAAATAGAGGTATAAGAGCATCCGTGTGTGCTGGGCAAGCTGGGGGCCTATGTGCAAAGCACAGCAACAGGACAACTAATTGTAAACCACACTGTAACAGCAGCTGTTTCTCTGGCAATTATTTGCCATAGCTGCTGGATCTTTCAGCTAAACTCAGACCAGCCCAAGCCTTGAATTAGCTAGAAATCAGCAGTCCAACTGTTTTCAGAATTGTGCTTTTATGTGCTGGAGGCAGGCTGAGCAATGCAAAGTCTTCCATGGGGACCATGATTCATATGCCAGTGAACAGCTGCTGCAGATCCCTGGGTATGCCCAAACGATCCTGAAACTGATGCTTCTGCTATGGTGTGAGGTTATTTTGTTGTAGTGTGGATGAAGGATTAACTAGTTATTAATTTCAGGTAAATAGGGTCCTCGTTTGCTAACCTGCTTTGGTGTTGTGTGCAGTGGGAATTCAGCCTCTTGAAAATCCCTTTCTGCCTGTTCTTTTCCATCTTGACGCTATTAATTTTCTAGGTATTTATTTCCTTACAAATGAGTGAGATAGCATTGCTCTTTCTCTGAATGATATATGTTGTACTAAAAATTATGAGAGGTAGAACAACTTTGGAATCTCTGCATTTAGCATATATATATATATTTTTTTTTTTTTCCCTCCAGAGATGGAAAACATGGTTAGACAATGACACATGCACACAAAGCCATGTGGCTTTATTCCTTCACACAGCATCTCTTGCCATTTCAGTTTTTTGTCTCTCTTTCAAGAAAATACATGAAGAAAAAAAAAAGGTGTCTCAGAGTGGGAGTTATCACCTTCTAAGTATTGGCTTAAGACCAGCTGAAACAAGGTTTGCTTGTGACCTACATAATTCTGGCCTAGATGTCTGGTCCATAGAAAGGAAAAAACTTAATTACTTCATATTAAAAAGCTCTAGGTCACTGCAAAAATCTTGTCCTTTTGGTGTTTCTTGTATGTTTAGCCTCCTTTTCTTTCTGTTTTCAGCTTTCATCTCTGAAACACCTTTGCAGAGCTGTCCCCTCTCTAATGGCATTAAAATTGCATTGCTGATGTACAGTGAGGTAGGACAAGGCTGGTAATGGGGACTGCTGGAGAAGGGAGTTGAGGGAAGTGTTAGAAAGCTTCATCTAAAATAGCTGGGATTAGGTGTCTCTGTTACTGTAGCGTTTGGTTCTCAAGCTGCATTATCCTACCTGGCACCCTCTGCCATGCCTCTGATTCCTCTCTTGACAAATGCAGAGAACACTCAGGCCTAATGCACCTCTCTGCATCACAGTGGCTATTTCTGCCAAGTTATGGATATTGAACTTGTAAAGCTCATAGGAGCTGTGGAGAAAGGAAGAGAGGAGGAAAGGATGATTATCAGACATATCTTTTTGATCTCTTTTTCAGGGAGGGAGGGATTGGTAAAGGGAGGAGAAGGACAGAGCAGCCCATAAAGGAGAGTTCTGATGCTAGTTTATTTAACAAGCAAAACACATAAAGATTAAGGTTCCTATGGCAAATAGCTACCAGCAGAAGCACCTCAAGGATTTGGGGAGGAGTGGGGGGAATGATGGAATGGTTAAGTGTGAGGTTCTAACATTTTGGATTAAAAAGATCTTTACCCAGCTGCAGCAGCATTCTCAGCTTATTTGCTGAAGAACAACTTTTATGCGTGAAAATGTCCTCAGCACCAGAGGCAAAGGACACGTTCTCCATGTTAGTTGAGTGAGGCCTTAAAGTGAGCAGGAATTGTTTTACTGACAGTCCTGTCATGTTCCCTCTCTGAGGAGTCTGAAGGAGAGGAGTGGGAGATGGCAGATGATGAGGGGAAGATGGAGGGACCTTAGAAGCTGAGTGGCAAGGGCAGAAGGGACATGAGTTAAGGTTTGTGGATATGATATCTAGCTCTCTCCCCTATTCTTCAAGGTCATAATAGCCACATCCCTTCTAGATGTGAGAAAGGTTGCAGAGCAATTTTCTTCTCTGGCCCTCAGACAATGCCATCTCAACAAAATCATAGAGGATAAGTGTATGTACAAGCAGCAGAAATCTTTAAAATGTCAGTTTTGTTTGGCTTTTTAAAAAAATTATTATTTTCCCCAGTGCTGTAGTAGCTCCAAGAGCCTGGGTGCTTGTATTTGTTGTCTGCTTGATGCCAGACCTCTTGCTGAGAGCAACATCTTTCACCAGGTATTGTGTTTTTTTCATTTGGATTTAAAATGCAAAATCATGTAGTCATTTGAATCTGGGAGTAAGAGGAGGATGAAGGTTAAGTATAGCTTCTGTTTACTTTGGCACAGCATGGAAAAGAAACATCTTTATACGACCTCAATTCTGTGTATTGAAGGTCCTACTGAATGTTTCCCTGATCAACCCCAACCCTGGGAGGTTGATTGAGTGATTTTCTTAATTGGATTTTGTCTGTTGATCTCACTTTCTTGATTTTTTTTTTTTTTGTTTTTAATAACTTATTATAATCATGCCCTTCTGTCTACTAAAAAATCCCCTACACCTCACATTGAGAAAGAATTGTATTTGTCCTTTGGCATCTGGTGGTTGGCATAGCTTCCATTAGAGCTTGTGTTACTGCTGAGCAGTGGACATGGGGAAGTGTTCCCTGCTCACCCTGGGCTGTGCACACACAGACATGCACCAGCTTGTGCTGGCAAGGGTGAGAGAGAGAGAGAGTCTGTCAATCAATCTGCAGGTGAAATCTGAAATTGGGCTAATTGTGGTGTTCATGGAGTACATAGCAAGCTGTGAACTTGTCCTGTCAGAAAGAGCTGCTGTTTGACTTGTGTGATACAGTGCCATGAACATTGGCTGTCCTAGGTGAAATCATTCCATGTTAGGAGAGCATTTGCACTACTTGTGACAGAAGACTGCTTGTAGCAGGAGTGACGTGTGGAGCTTATAGACAGATAAATAGCACAGGAGGGTGAAGGGGCTTTAATTCTGATCAGAAAAACCTATGCCCGAAATTTTAATAGGTCATAGCCGTTAATAAGAGGGCCAATCCCACTACTGTTATAAATGGAGAGGGTGGGTGGGAAAGGAAAAAGTTTAGGAAATGGGAAATATGCCGTGACAAGATGAAGGGAGATAGGCTGATATAAGAACCTGAATAGAATTCAGGAAAATGAAGTATAATGGGGAGGTTTGAAACTGGGGCGGGAGGAGAAAGGCACAATGTATGCTGTGTGGGTAGGAATGAAGTGGGGGAGTAGGAACTGAACAGGATAAAATGGGAAAGGAGGAATGGTTAGTGGAGATAATGAACGGGGCAAGGAAGGTAGAGATTTGTAAGTCAGTGGGAGGGAGGAGATTTAATGGAGAAGGTGGAAGAAGCAATGTAAGCAAAGAACATAAGTGTAATGAGGATACTGAATTAGAGAGGTGTGGGGGATGGATACTAAAAGGTGAGGGCAGGGAAAGGAGGAGAAAATGTTCTATTACCTAGGGAAAGCAAAGGGTTTGAGACAGAGAGAGCATTAATTAAAGGGGTGGGGTGCAGGGGATGGAGAGAGCTGTGGACACCAAAAACCTCAGAAAAAAAAGAGCTATAAAACAAAAACAAAAAGAAAAAGGTGAGAAAATAAAAGGAGAAAGGCAAAAAAGAAAGAACCCCCAAGGGTGACAGTGTGCTACTTTGCAGACATGGCACCTTCAGAAGCTTGTCAGATACACGTTCTTGTGAGCTCCCATATAAGCTTATCTTTGTGTTTCCCCTGATCTCCCACTGATGGAAATGGGCAGCCACAGCACAAATGCCTTTGCCAAAGGAAATGAAATCTCCACAGCTACAGGGTATGACTGTCTAGATGAGCTAGCAAAAATGCCTTCCACACTGCCTCTGCCTGTATATTTGCTACATAAATTTAGGGTGAGGACACACTTTAATTCCAGTTTCTAATACTTTCCTGCTGTTCAGAGAATACCCTTAGTGTATGTAGCACTGGGTAGCATGCATGTTTGTGAGTAACTTGTATAATAAAGATTTTATTTTAGTGGTAGGAGCAAATGCTGTCCTCAAGAAGCAGATGTGATCTGTGTACCTTGAATGGCTTACAGATGAAACTGTTCAGTGCCAATAATGCTCAAAATTGTCCTGTGATCGATGCCCGAACTATCTTTAAAGGGAGCCTGCTGTCGTTCTCTTGCATGTCTGCCCTGCCCTGGAACAGCCATGACAAGTTGTGACAGGCAGAGCTATAGGGAAATTCCTGTTAGCTCGAGGTGCCCAGCCAGGAATGGCAAAAACCAGGAGGATGCATGGGATTTTCCTGCAAATCCACAAGATTTGTTCTTGTAGTGCCTAGAAATGCTACCACTTCTAAGCCAGATTTCTAAGTATCTTGTGCTCTGAATGAATTAATGAGCATAGCCTGCGGCACGCTATTTCTCCCTTGTTCTGGTCTGCCTGCAAAACAGCGTTTTAAGGGAAGCTGGGATGCCTACCCCGGGCATTCACTTGTGGCTGAACTCTGTCAGAGAGAGGGAAGTGCCAAACACATGCTCTGATTTGTAAGCACCATGAAGGAATTCTTCTAGAGGGGGTTGCAGCCATTCAACCACTCTCCCTACCAGGCCTTTTATAAATTTTTCATTTACAGTCAAAGATTAAGTCAACAGAGTTAAGTGGTGGATGGGGTGAGGCCTCAGGGATCTTCAGTAAGACAGAGAGTCTGTCAGGCTGAGCTCTTTGTGTGGAGTTTAATAGTGGCATGATGATGTTTCTAAGCAAGCCTTCACTTTCCCAGGCTTAGTTTCAGCCTACCTGATATCTCACCTTGCCTCTCTTCATCTCCAATTAGATTTCCTTCTGCAATTGTCACCATCGTAAGCATCACTCCTTTGACTTATGTTTTCACTGGGAAATGACTTTTTCCTTTCATCTGGAAGCTTTCCACTCCTGTTTCCTCTGTATACTCTACACTAGAATTCTCTGTTAGTAGTAACTTCTGGGTGTTCAGCCCAATTTGATGTAAAATAGGTTGCTATGTTAAAGTTGTATCTGAAATGCAGAATTTCAGTGGTAGGCTGAACATAGGTGGAAATCAATCGCACCTTTGGCTAATCTACAGAAAAATGCTTTTCTGCCTGTGTGAGGGGTGCAGGCTTGTGTCTGTCAAAAAAATCCAACTCTCATGTAATTTTTGAAAGCATAGGGGGAAAAACATTAGACATGTAAAACCAAAAATAAGTGGGGTGCACTAAAGAATTGGATGGGACTATGTTGATCATTGGGTCCTGTTCCTGTAATTACAGGTAACCATAATTGAAAAGTCTGAATTTGTGGGGAAAAGAAAAAAGTCTGAATTTTCTTGTATCTAAATTTTTAAGGGACTGTCATATCCCTGTAATAAAATTAAGCCCTCTAGCACAGTGCTTGAAAAACTCTCTTGTGCTGCAAGGAACCATCAAGTGAGATGTCAGACATTGCCAAGTTCCTGGGTCCGTGCTGGAGTGGGAATTTGGTAGTGAAAATACCCAGGTGATCTTGGGGAAATACACAGGGCCATCTGCCATAAGGAAAGGTGGGAAAATCTCCAAGGTTTCTGCTAAACTGAGCTTGTGGGAAAGGCACTGCTGATCTCAGGGTGGTGATTGCTTTAGTCACAAGTGTGTGAGCGAGACACCAGTCAAGTAGCTGAGGGTTTGACCATGTGGTTCATAGTGCCAGTGCTCAAATAGTGGATATTCATTGTAAGGAGGTCAATCAGTACAGAAATTAGAGGAATGCAAGAGATGTTATTTCTAGTCTGACATCCACTAAATCTGCTAAAGTAAGCCAAGATTTATAAAGAAAGTTAATTTGTTCTCTTACACAATCTCAAAATAATAGCATAATCTATTGAGACTAAGACTGATCCCTGCTAAACTGTCTCCCACTTTTTTTGGTGATGTTAACTGCTTTGTGCAAGTGTAACAAAGATAGGGAAGGTCAGTTGTTCTCCATCTGATCCTTGTCTTTCTGCTACCATAAAGGGAACCTGCAGCATTTCTTCTGTGAGTGGGTTTTATCTGTCCCCAACTGGTATTAATGCAGCTATGTGCAAAACCTCTATCATCTTTATTGTGAGTGCTGCTGGTTTGTGTTGAACCAGCAGTCTTGTTTTGGGTAAGTTTTCTTGTTTGTTCTGGATATTAAATATTTAAAGCTTATTTAAAGCTAAAGTGGGTACTTTTTTGGCCGGTGAAAGGAAAAACTGTTTGAATGCTTTTATTCTTTGTTTCAACCATAGAGTGTTCGCCCTCCTGCACTGACTAGGTAAGCAATTTTATTAAAGGGAGGTTTTTTCCTTTTGCTCTTGATGCAGCTTTTCTTGGTAGCTGCAAGCTACATGAGTCTTAAGATGAAGCCTCCACCTTATGCAGATCTCTGGAGCTTTTTTAAGAAAAAGTCCTCCTCCCACTCCTCAAAGTTGTGTGGCTTTGTACCACTGTTCTTGCTGTGTGCCTCCTGTCTGTCACAGAGCAACATGGAGGCTTGGCTTAGGTTATCTTCTTTTTTCCCTTCCCTGAGGTCTGAGATACTGCTGTTGTGTCGTGACTGGACACTGTCTGTGGGTGAGAACACACGGTGCCAGATTTTCTCTTTTTTGGTATTTGATTGAGGATTAGGACAAACAGTTGTTTATTTTCATGCTGCTGTACTCCCGCAGTCTAAAGTGGCTTTCAGAAAGAAAATGAGAAAGTCCTGAGGGCACTAAGAGTTCCTCAGCTCTGAAATGGGAGGTGGCTACTGCAAGGAGAAAATCAGTGCCAATACTTTGGCATGTGCTGGGGCAAATACTTTCCTGCAGCTGCTTTCCTCAGCAGGAGAAATTTTAAACTGCTCCTTGCCTTATTTGTACTGATGAAGCTTAGCTGGCTCTCAGCAAGTGAGAACCAAGCCTATATTAGTGTTTGTAGATGGAAGGCACTAAGAATTTTCCAAAATAAAAATTTTTTGTTAGGAGGAAAAAAATATCAATTTGATCTGCAAAGTCCACCTGAATACAATGCCTAAGACAAAAAAAGATAAACATCTGCTCCAATTTGGGAGCAGGTGATTTTGGAGCCTACACCATGTTGCGGTAGCTTTTTGTCAAAGAAGGACAAAATGCACTGAGAGGCAGGGTTGGGAGGTGGGGTAAGCTGGGCAGGGGGGTGAACCTGCCAAGAGTCTGGGTGAATCATGCAGAGGTATTTTCTGTACTGCAGCACTGGAAAGGGCTCTGGGGAGGGTCAATAGCAAGCAGGTGTTCACCAAAGAGGAACTGCATGGAGTATCATACCTCCTTTGGTGATGGGCCAAGCTAGACTAAGGTTTTTCCAGCTGGAAGCCTACCTCTGGCATGTTTGGTGAAGGCTAGGTCAGCAGGTTGCTCTAGGAGTGTCCAGAACCAACCAGAGATGAGGCTTGAGGCTTTGCTGCTGAGTCAGTGCCTGGGGTAGCCTGAGCCTCCTGCCAGCCATGCAGAGGCAGCTGTGGTTCCCCTGCACTCAGGATTGACAGCCTTCACCCTCGGAGCTTGAGCACCTGGGCTTTGCAGAGCTACCTGGGGCTTAGTGCAGCTGGGAGGTTTGTGTTATCTCACCTTGCTCCCACACACTGTGCTCAGCAGAGATCTGCTCGTGACTCTTTTCAGCCCTATTGACCAAGATGCCACCACCAGCTAAATATTTGGAGCTTCACAGTTGCTGCAAAAAAAAAAAAAAAAGGGAAAGGCTTTTAAACTCTGGTTTGCACTATGCTGAAGGTTTCATAAAGTGGGTATTTTTAGCATGTCATAAAAATATAAAGCCCCACTCTTATTTTTATCCCTTCAATCTCTGCAAAATTACTTGAAGGCATTTTACCTTGCTTTCCTTTGCTTCCCTGACTTTGAGAAACTAGCTAAGTTTAGGACCCAGGAGGGAAGGCATCATCAGGTGTTGGCAAACGCTGCCCATGTTGTGTGTCTATTTATAGTAAGTGTGTGTTGAACCACCTTGTCGTTCTTTTCTTAGCATCAGCTGGACTAGCACAGCTATCAATTATCCATGAAGCTAATGATAATACAAGGAAAGCTATGTAAAGCAGGTGCTCAGAGGCGAGAGAAAAAGGGGGAGGTAGGTGACAGGACAGGGAGAATGAGGTTTTAGGAACTGAAAAAATCCGTTTGCTCAGCCTGAAAACCCTTTTCTGTAATAATCAGTAATAACGGGGGTGCCTGCACAAAGTCATTGTGACTGCTTTCAGCTGGTACGCCCCACCCAAGCATTATTTCCCTCATTTATTTTCATTGTGTTGGCAATCAAGGGCAGTGGGTTTTTTCCTTCCTTATTTTTTTGTTTGTTTGTTTTTTTTTTCTTTCTCCCCTACTCACTTTGCTTTTAATAGATCTTAAGCTGAGCGTTCTGCTTCCCCTCACTCTGTCCTGGGTTCTGATATTCGGGTTGGTAATAGCAGGTTATAGTTTCCCTGTGAAAAACTGAGCCTTTGAGATTTCTCACGCTGGGAGATTGCACACACACGTTCGTTTCCTCTTTTGTCTCCATTTCAGAGAGGATTTTGCCTGTAAGGACTCTGGAGGGAGAAGGGAGGAAGTGAAGCATTGTCGTTCCACTCACTGCCGATGACAAAGCTGATTGTCAGCTATTTATCAGCCTTTTTTTTTAATGGCTTGTCTTTGCTGCTTTCATCTCTAAGCGCAGGAGAGCAGGACAGTGTGAACTCTGCTCTTGACAGCAGCTCAGGTTCTGACACCATCTGCCACCTAATCCAGTTCCAAGGAAGGGGCTGACGTTTGTGTGCATGTGTGTGCACACATGCCCTCCCCACCTAGCCATACATCATTTCAGCAGACTCACACTGATCAGCTCACGAGCAACATTTCTCTTCCAGGAATTGGCCTTTGATGATATTGCCTGTTTTCTTCCTCCTGCTTTAGATTTCCCTGATTCAGTTTGACACACTGGTGGGAGGCACTTCTCTGTTTTCTACCTAGCTTGGCTATCTGAGGTGCCGGACTTGGAGATTTTTTTGACTTTTCCTGGAAGTTATGAGTGTGAGATACATGGATTTCTTTTGCAAAAGCAGCAGGAAACAGAACAGGTGTAAAATGTCTGTGTCAGGCTCCTTGGATAGCTGGTAAGTGCTTCTTGCAGGATCTGTTGAATTTTAAGCTTGAAAACCTTCATGACATAATGCTTAGTGACATAATGGCCAATCTTGTCCACAAGCACTGAGGGTGTTTCAAGATTTCTGGATGCTTTCTGTAACCCATGAGGAATGACAGTTCTCATGACACGTGATGCTGTGGTGTATCTGCTGGTGTTTTTAGATGAACTGTGTTCAGCACAGTTCACTGATTGTACTGGATCGTGTTTGCTCGTGGTGTTCAGTGCTGTGCACATTCAGTTCTGTGGAAAATAGCTTGAGAATTGAGATGGGAAGAGAAGAGGGGCTTTGGGAATGATGGTGAGGGAGGAAAAATATGCATTCAGAAAAGCCAGTTGTTTTACTTGCAATGATCTGTTATGCCATTTTTCTGGGCTATGGTAACGAGTGTCTGAATTAACTTCTTGCAAACAGTATCTCTATGGCTGGGTGGTTATTGCACCTGAGTGTTGGGACTTCTCCCTCCTGAGTGAGTGCTCATGCATAACCCTTTCCTCCCCCTTTGAAAGAGTCTCCATTGTCTCAGTTTTTCCTGGCGGAGGAGGAAGGAATAGTGATGCCTTCAAAAGTTAACACAGTCTTGGGAAAGAAGTCTCTACCTCTGCCAAGCAAGGGACAAGGAATTCAACTTTCCTGCAAAGCTGAGCAGAGCTCTGCCATGTAAGGCAGAGAGTTTGATGCAGGGCTGCCATCATCTGTAGGGGACTTTAGATCAGGCTCAAAGATCTCATTGATTCCTGTGAAGATCTGCTTTACTTTGTGGTTGTATTTTTTTCACCCCTCCACTTGCCTTTGTAGACCCTCTGCCTCATTTTCCAGGCACACACTAATGTCAGGATGTTATTTGCCCCTGTGAGCATTACACTGAGCTTGGACCAGAGGAATCCTCCTGTTCAGTTGTCCTTCATTTCATCAAATACACTTAAAGCAAAATTTAAAAAAAAAGAAGTTTTGTATTGAATGATGTTAATTAATTAAGAAAGCAAAAGAACTTTATTCAATTAATTTGAGGTAGGTTTCTATACAAAAACTAGTTTATCAGCAATTTTTACTAAGTGCATTTTATTTTTCTTATAACAGAAAAAATGGCTTTCTTGATTCTCTGAGATTACTTGTGGGGATATTCAAAGAGAGGTTTACACAGAGACTGTATTGATGTCTATTGATGAAGCCTGAAAGCTTCTCTCCCTTTCCCATTGACAAATTAAAGCAATTTTCTGCACTTCTAAAAGAAGTAATGGAATAATTCTCTACCTCCAACTAGCAATTTAATATTGATCTGACTAAGACAGAATATTTCAAACAATTGATTAAAGAACTTATCTTCTAACCCAAGTTTCAGCTTTTATGTGGGATCATTTCCTGTTCACAAGACAGTTACAAGCTTTAGGTTAATTTTGAAAGTGGGTTCTCCAGAACAAAGTAATGGTGGAACTGGCAGAGGTGTGTGATGCTCTGGTTTCATGTAGAGGATGTTGTTCTTCACATTTTTCTCTTGTCTGTGTAGTGAAAATAGCAGTGTGCCTGTGGAGGAACTGGGCTTCTGAAGTCACACTCTTTTGTTAGAACATTGTAACTTTTCAGGGAAATATGTATCTCCAAGGCAATGGAAAAAGTAGTAATGAGACTTGTGTGTGTGAGAATTGTGCTTCATTCTGAATTCAAATTATTCAGAAGGTCTTCTTTTTCCTAGTTGGTTTGTTTTTCATTGGAAAATATCTTCTGATGACTGCTAATTAATCCTGATGTGTGTTGGTCATTTAAGATAAAAACAAAAGCTCCTTTCACTGCTGAAACATCTCTAAGGAATTAGAAAACTCATGCTCCCTTCAGTACTAGAAAGTTTAGTGGTTTGTTGTTTTTCAGCTCTATTTCTCTGCTTCTGTGCCTCTACCATTCTGTCTCAGTCTGGCAACCGTGTCTCTAAGCATAGACCTTTTCCAGCCTTCCCTTGAGGTTTTGACAGACCTACTGCAGGGAGGGATGGGGAATTCCCTTGGGCATGGGTACTCCCCTTGTGCCTCCAGCCAAGCTGCAAGGAGCCCAGCTGGTCCTCATGGGAGGTGCAGACTGATCTTGCAGTTTAAAGCTTGGAAAATTCCAAATGAATCCCTGGAAAAACATGAATGTTTGAACTAAATCCAGACATTTTGGAGTTCAGTTTCCAGAAAAATTTAATGCGTGTAAGAAGAGCAATGGCGTTCAGAAGACTCTTTAGTCAGCTCATTGCAGTCAAGCTTATCCAGCACTATTGATAAATTGAAACCCTAAAAAAAAAAGCCCAAACAAATAAAAAAGGAGCCAAGATTCTGTCTCCTCTTATAACATTGGGAGTAAGTGTGGAAAAAAGGGATGAAGGGGGATGCTGAACATGCTCCTGGATCTGGTAGTTCGGAATAGTTTTGGTTGTGTTACCTGTATCACCTGTTTGGAAGACTCTAGCTAGATGTGTTATTCTCTATGGAGAGAAATGCTTTTCTACATTTATTAACTTTGTTATTGGAAAAATAATGCAATTTCTGACTGTGCATAAGACTTAAAACATGGTGTATTGCTTTTTTTATTTACTTTTAAAAAAAAAGGAGTCATGTTGGATGCCCATGCTGAGACCAATAAGCTAATTTGCTGAGCCTGGGTGCAAGGTCATTTTTGAAAATGTCCCTTTCAAGTTTGTTTATTTATTCAACTATTTACTTCAAATTAACTTTGAAAATGTAAGTAATAGGGAGTGACATTTTCATTCCCCTTATTTTGGAAATGGCAGACATAACCTATGCTTGCTTGTTTCCTCATCTCTTATATGCATATATATGTTAAAGCTGCTCAATATTTCATAAACTGTTTTTAGGCTGAATAGTTTTAACAAGTTTAGTCTCCTCTGATCAAAGGTAAAATCACTGGTCAAATTATTGCACCTCTATACGCAATTGGAAGGCATTTTTCCCCACTTGGTCCACGACTGAATGTCTAATTTGCCACAGCTCCTTGAATGTAAGAGCAGCAATTGCTCTGCACTGGAGACTTCTGAGCCAGTATTTGGTTGCCTAAAATGTAGATTTGTGCCACTGTTTGTAGTGATCAGAAATACCAACAAAGAAGCTGGAAGACTGATGCGAATCTTTAATCTATGAAAATGACAGTTTAATTCTGTTTCAGAATTTTCAGACAGCAGTAGGTTGTGGTCAGATTCGGGGTGAAGCTCCCATTTGTATGTTTGTGGTGATCTTGAGGCAAACATCTGTTTGGCAATATGATTAAATTTAAAATCAAGTTAACCTCATGGAAATATTTGTTGCAGGTGAATTTGAGATTTTTACGTTGGGAACAAAAGATTACTCCATATTGCTTACTCTCAGTAGTCTGGATTTCTGATCTGCTAATGTCTAATTTAGATAAAGCAACAAAAGAATGAGAGGTTAGATCACCTAGACCGGATGACACTCGTCTTGAATTACTGCAGGGAATAAAGTGTGAAATAGCAGTGGTACTGATGAGGACATGAGATATATCCTGAAAAATCAACAGCTGTTTGTGACAACTGACAAAGCACCAGTGTGGCATCTCCCTCCAAACTGGAGCAGCGAGGTCCCGGAAATCAGGGAATGGGCAAGCTGCCTGGTCACTGCAGGGGAACTGAATGAGAATCTTGGGATAGCATAGGGCAGCGCATGAGTCTGGGGTCAAATTACCATTTCACTCCAAAGGTGGAATCTTACATCTGTTAGACTTTGCAGATATGAACTTGCACAGATGTAGGACTACATATAAACACTGAATAAGGGCAGTCCAGCTTAGCTGACCTGAGTTACTTGGTTTTTCAGAAGACTTTCATTGAGTAAGTTATCTGTCAGAATTTGGAGTACATATCATGAAATGCTGACAATAATAATTAAGAAGTGAGTATAACTCCTGCCAGCTCTCATCTCTGTCCTATCATTTTAGTCAGTAGGTTCTTAAATTCCTGTTTGTTTTGGTCTGAAGCAGTTCATACATTTTATATCTCACCCTGGAGGTGGATAAACACAGCTCATCAGTGTGTCTTTATTCTTTCTTTTCTGGGAAATCTGCATGCAGTAGGCTGCTTCATCAAATATTCCTAATACTTGAATAGCCTCAAAAAGCCCCCAATGCAACCAAATCCTCAAAGACAAGCACAGCTAGGACATGTTCTCTTAAAATTCCAGATGAGTATTGGTGCCCATTCTGAATGCTGCAAACACTTGTGAGCATATGTGTGTGTGTCTGGAAGCATCTGTATAGTTCACAACTGCAACCTCCTCGTCTCAGCACTGATGTTAAATGGCAGTCCAAGGGGCATCTGAACAAGGGAGATGAAGAACTCTGTGGACTTTAGACCCTGAGCATCCACTACCTTTAGGGCGGATGATCCCTTTATATGATGGTATCGACACATTGAGATAAAGCTGAATGTATAAATTTCCATCTGTTTGTGAACCTGTATGCTCTTTGGAGAGGCAGAGTATTTCACAGGCCTGTCAACAGGGTACTTTTTCATTTGCAGAAAATTCATGTTTGGAAAAAAAGGAGAGGAGAAAACATTTGGTAGAGACTGTTAAAGGACAACAAAAAAATCTCCAAGTAGATTTTGGTGTGCCAGGAGCTTTGTGTCATGGCGACACTTTAAATGTCAAGTAATGCGTGCTGGCAAAAATGGCCTAAATTCACATAAAGTGATGTGCTCTGGAGCTGTGGAGCTCTCTAAGGAATAAAAGTCACTGTGGGTATTTCAGTGAGGATATCTAAACAGAACATTACTGCAGCTGGAAAAGAAAAGGGGAAAAAAGACAGAAGAGGGGTCTTCTGAGGAACACAGTGGAGGCTAAGTAGAAATTTAAGTGGGTAACTGGGTTCATCCATGTCTTCTGTATTTTCTCAGGGGTCAGTCTCTCCTGTAATAATCTTATTCTGCTTACAATAGTTGATAAAAGAGTGCAATTTCACTGTAATTAATCAAAAGCAGCACTGAGGTAAGAAATCTTTGCCTAACTCCTACTCTTGCCTTTCCTGCACAGATCTTGAATGAAACTCACCAGGTGTTTCTATATTTACTGACGTTCCCTTAACTCAAAGTTTTCCCTCAGCTTTGAGATAGAAAATGTTGGTCTAATCATTGTGAATTGTGAGGGAATCACTGGAGTCCTTTGGCTGGAGAGGAGCTCCTACAAGGAGCAAAGTGCTCCACTGCTGAAGGTCTTTATTTGTTGGTTTGTTTTAAAGAAAGCCTTTGAATTGTTGTATATTGTTACTTCTCTCTTTTCTGGTGAATATGTAGGCAATTCTGCGGAACAGAGAGCAGCTCACACAACTCTGTGTTCGAGTAGGAAACTGCTATTTTAGATCAAGTTTTAAAGGATTATTTTGAAGCTGAAGATTGTGCTCTTAGAAAAGGCATCAGAGGTGTGGGGACGTGGAAAGACTACAGGGATTGGTAAATTTAACCCTTTAAAGAGTTTTAGGTTGAGATTTATGCCCCTCCATGGGAAGGAAATAGCCAGTTACTTTTGGAAAAACTGAGAGGCAGGGGTAGAGCTGTTACTCTCCATCAAGGTCTGAGATTTTGCTTTCAACAGGGACCCATCTCACATCATTGTATTCAGCAAGTGGTGTTGGAATGAGTGTGGCAACTACAAATTAGTACTAAAAGCACTCAGCAGTTCCTGATGGCAAAAATCTCTGCCCAAAGAGAAAATACTACAGTTCCATAACTGTAGTATCTCTCTCGCCTTCCCCGAAATGAGGCTGGGAATTAACTCCCATGGGCTGAGCTGGAATGAGTTAAGGCAGGGAGGTGAGCCACATGAGGAGCTGTGGAAGTTCTTGTTATTCAGAAGGATGGGTTTGGTGTCTCACTAGCAATATTGGCAATTCACTGCTCTGTCTCAGGAAGGCTGTTGGATCCAGGCATGTTAACTGCAGCCCCCTGAGGTTTCTCTTCTCTTGACAGACAAGGAGGCTGACTCAGTCCAGTATTTAAGGGCTGCCTGACCGTTCCCTTTGCTGTACACTCCTGTATATGTTTTCAGGTCAATCTTATTTCCTTCAAAGCAAAATAAGCAGATGACCTTTCTTAATAGCTGCTTTAACTAATATGGACATCTCTGCAGGATGTTTTAGGTGAGAAAATTGCCATGTAAAATGTTTAGCATAGTGGTATTTATTCAAGAGTTGCCTTTTTTTTTCTTTCCTCTTCAGGTCTTCATTTAAATTACCCTGTGACCAACAGACTTTGTGCTGGGATGTGTCTTCCATGAAAGATGTCTAATATTAGTTAGAAATAAATTGATCCTTTCCTAATTCCTGTTCAGGTGGTCATCTATGTTAGGGGTCAGTTCCTGTTTCAGTAAACCTGTAAAAACATGGCTCTATCCTGTACAATGTAGAAAGAGCATTACACAAACAGTGGAACTTTGAGCAGTTTAGTATTACATCCTATGGGAAAAGACAAAACTGCTGTCATTATAAGGTCAATAAACCCTTGAATTGATCTATACTGACATTTTTCTGGGTTGCATCCTCTTCTGCCATTCCTTACGTGGGAAGGAAATGGTTTTCTGAAAATGTTTCTGCTGATGTCAGCGTTGGTGCTCCTAAACACAAAACAAATTCAAATGGTCTGGGCTTCAGTGACAGCTCAGCACTTCTTAGTCCTGGTCAATATGAGGCTTAGTTCTCTTATAATTTATTTGGCATGCATTTGGACCTCTTTCTGAATTTTACTTGTTTCATGTCTGTGTTGCTTGCACCAGAAAAAAATGTGCTAGCAAAGATTTTTGCCTTTGATCCATAGGAGAGGCACCTCTTTCTTTGTTTTCTAGCTATTTGGCATTGCTGTTTAAGTATTTTTCTATGAAAAACAAATTTCAGTCTGCATTGTCCTTTCTACTAACAAAATTACTGACACACAACTGTAATTATACTCTTCCTCTTAGGTCAGGGCTCTTGATGCTTTTAAAGGAAAAGGGTAAGGCAGGCTTCAGAAGTGCACTTTAATTTAGAGATGCATGTGAATTTGAAGAGATTTACAATGCTTCTCTTAAAACAATGCAGAGCTGAAGTCTACAGGGCTTGAAATTGGAAGAAGTCTGAGAAAACAAATGGAGCTATTGGACTGTATAGAAAATGATTGTCTGCATAGCCCAGTGAACTGAAGGGAATTGCAGGAATAAAAAAATACATGCAGCTGAATTCCCTCCATTGTGAGTGCTTCTTATGGAAGATCACTAATGGGCTAAAATAATTTAAGTCTCTACAGTGGGTCTACCCTCCTTAGCAACCCAGTCTTATGCTGTAGAGGCTCCAAGCACCTTCACTTCTCATTTGTGATGCTATTCACAGTTTCCTGGGGACATGTGGGACATGTTGGCCTTACTGGGAAAGAGTAAGGGGGAGTAAGAGTACTGGGGAAGTACTGGTGGGGAGTAGTTATTGTGCAGAGTTATCTGGCAGCTGAAAGCCAAAGTGTTTTAGCAGCCTGGTGGAAGCAGCTATTGAGGCACACTTTGATTGCATTTAATCTAAAAATACTTCAATCTATTTAACCTAAACAGACACAGCAAAAAATTTGGGCAATGCCTGGTACCTCCATGTTTTATAAAGAATTTGAGCTGTATCAGTAAGAAAGGAAGGTATTTATTTTTTATATGGCAAAGGCATGTCATTCCCACCCACCTCGACCTCCAGAAATGCTCTGGGAATGATCAAACTACTGCTCTTTCACAGCTGCTTTCTTAGCACCATCAATAACTATCCCGTGAGCAAGAGCTGTGGTATGTTACAGCTTTAGGGATGAGTGGCTAGTGCTTTATTTCCCATACATGTGAGCTTTGAGATAACTGTGAATCCTCGAGGGATTTGGATTTACTATTGATATGCAGACAAATCCCTAAGCCTGACTGGGATTTGCTTGCATTGAGTTTGGACTGCTCAAGGCTGGAGATGGGCTGAAGTGGCAGTATTTAGTCACACTGCTTCTGGTTCCTCTGCCAAAGCTGTTTGTTTATTTTATGATCTAATTGACATAATGTCTCTGTATTTGCTACTTTTTTATTTTTCTGAACAGTAGTCTTCTTAGTCTAGAAGAAACAAAATTGCATTCTGTGGGGTGAAGATTCTTGGTCTAAAAACAGATTAAAAAAGACTAGACATGAGTGGTTGTTGGTCTAGAGGGGTGTCATCAGAGATTTATGTGGAGCTAGAACAGTTGTTGCTAAATGTGCTCCTGGAAATTGTTTGGAAAGAGGAAATAAACTATGGGGTGCTGAAACTTGTCTCTAAGCTATTTAAAATGAGAATTAACTGTGAAGTGGAGGGAAGATCAATTGCAGTGAATGAATGGACTATAAAATGGGGGTTGCAATTCTGTGTTGATAGTGCTACTTTTCTCCATCTGCGCTACACTGCAGTTAACTCAGGCAAGGATGGACTGTGCATTAGTTATTACCCATTTGGAGAGAGATTTAGTAGTCACTGTAGATAAGTCTATGAATATTTCTGCTTACTGCTCAAATAGAACAATAGTAATTCGATCAGTGAAATGGAACAGTTTTTGGCTGGGAAAAGACTGAATAGAAAAAGTTTTACCAGCCTGAATGGAGAGCAGACAGAAGGCAGGTAGGGAAGGCTAAGTTAGTCTTTCCTGTGATGTAAGACTGAAGGAGCACCAAATAAATTTGTCAAGCAGGTTTAAAAGAAGAGGAATAATGTTTGCTTACAATTCAATATTATGTGGTGGTTTCTATTGGCAAGCAATGTCATGGAGACAAACATACCTGTGTTAAAAGCCCAAATAAATGAACACTGAGAATCCACTGGTGAACAGGAAGTGGGAGGATTGGATGCAGCCTTTTCCAAGCAGACCAAAGCTTTGCTTTGCTGAAGGTAAGATGGATATGTGGAAGGCAATATACTTTTGGACTTGCCATGTTCTCATACTTTCTCTATTAACACCCATCACTAATTTGCTGTGAACAAGAGCTGCTGGCTTAGGTAAACATTTGGTCTGTCTCAGTAAGATTGTTTTCTTAGTCTTAGTGCCTGTCTACAGTAGATAGAGGTGAGATTATACTGCCTTTTGCATAGTACAGGCTGGGAGCTTGAGTCTGAAGAACAGCTCATCTTGTTGATGTGACACTGAGACTGATCCAAAAACCCCTACTAGCAGGGTTGCTGGATCCTGCTGGCTTCGAGTGGCTCTATGTGAGATCCATTCGTGTGAGGTGGTACAGACATGGAGGCACTTGCTGTCACTGAGGTGTCAGGACTGCATGTGAATTTTAAGCAGATATGGAGACCACACTTGCTGCACTCTCCTAGCACCTCCCTACTAGCCAAGTTAGTTGCTATGTTACTTGGAAGAACCTATTTCCTTTCCTCTCAATAAAATATTATGTAGGGAGCCCATAATTCTTTGTGGGGCCAGTTATCTAAAAATGTATCTACAAGTCTCCACATTAAAATACATGAATCTGCTTCTGCCTCAAGCTGTTGTTCTGGAGCCTATTTTTTTACAGATGGTTCCTGTTATGTTTCATTGTTTTTATTTGTGCTGAAAGCTGAAATTGTAGCTGTCCTCATGTGTGTTTTAATGGCCTAAAACCAGTTAGGAACTGCTGAGAAAGCTCACTAAACTTGAAATAATCCATGTTACCCACATGCTTCTAGTTTTGCTGTTCAAGGCTTAGAAAATCCTTCAAACTTCAGAAAGCTCAGTCTGAAATAAGCAATTTTGCTGAGCTGCCAGACAGGGAAATTGTTGCATTTGTCAGATCTCCGATGTATATGCAAGGCCAAAAGAACAGGAATGGAAACTGGGTTTGCTGTCCTTTTTTTCCACTTCCCTGATGCTCTAGTCTCATCGCAGAGCTGCACAGAATGGTGCTGTCCACTGCACACTGATGTGGCTCTGTTGTGCCACTGCAGTTTTATACTCATTAAAAGATGATTTGTGAGACATTCGGTGCTCGCTTTTTTTTTTGGCCAAAACTGTAGTGAAATTTTTTGCAAGGCAGTATCATTGATTTTAGCAAGCTCAGTATATATCCACTTGTCCTTCAGCGTGTGGCATCCTAGAGATCCATGCCAAAAAGAGATTCTCTACAGAAGCTGGCACGTAGTTCCCAGGAAAAACAATTAAGAATACTTTCTAGTTCTTGTGTATGTGTACATAGTGCCCTCCATGAGTCCTCTGAGGTTTGCCTTTTACATTAAGGAACAGTAATGTGGTTTAAAGAAAAAAAACTTATTGCAAAACCTCACCTCTTTGCTACAGTTTCCAGTTCAAAAGTATTTTTTTTTTTCCTTCCTTTTAAAATTATTTTTCTGTTTGAGCATCTTCTCTAACTGGCTGGAGCTGGGGTTAAAGTAGAAGTCAAGCTGGTGCTCTCAGTCCTAGCACAAGATGTATAAAGCTTCTATGAAGAAAACAAAAATGTTGAGTCAAATGCTTTTTTTTCGGGTAGCTTAGTCTACCTTTGATCTCAAAGATCTCACTGTCTTGCAAATTAGAAAGAAAAAATGCTTTGTTTTGCTCATGAAAAAACCAACCAACCAAAACAAAAACCCCAAACCCCTCCAAAAAACAACCCTCCAACTCAAAAATGTAGGCAAAACAGACCTTATGAGAAGAAATGTGGGAGAGAGAAGAAAATAAGAAACAAGGTATTAGAAGAACAGAATTAATTCTTAGCTGTGTATAAAGTACCAACATTAAGGTGCATGGAATCACCTGCCCAGGGAGATGGTGGAGTCACCATCCCTGGATGTGTTTAAAAAAAGATTGGATGTGACACTCAGTGCCATGGTTTAGTTGAGGTGGTGTGGGTTGGACTTGGTGATCTTGAAGGTCTCTTCCAACCTGGTGATTCTGTGATGATTCTGATAGGATCAGATTGTATTGTCTCTGATTTTTTGCTGATTTCAGTTAGGTCTTCTGCACCCTTGGGCTGATCTTTTGAGAATTATCTTTGACCATGGAAAACGTGATTTTCTGGCACTGGTGGGGTGGGGGAAAACTGCTGTCTCCACTCTCTGTGAGATCCAAGGCTCACCTTTCTACACTGGAACAAGTGGTTTCCCACCATCTGTGCAGACCAGGATTGCTGGACTCGGAACATCCCCCTTTCACTTGGTGACCCCTGCCTAATATGGACCTCCAGGGGTATGAGTAACATGTGGTACGAAATCAGGAGCATTGGGTCAGTGGAGGCTGGTGCTACATGAGCTGTCTCCAATCTCTTCTGTGAGCAGCTGAGGAATAGTGTGGGTGGCACCCACTTAGTAGAACACGTTTGACACATTCTTGGGTGCAAATATCAGCCAAAGGAGCATCCAGTGTCCTTTGTCTTCTCTCTTGTATCTTGTACACGTGTGGCACCTCTCACCTTTCTACTCCAGCAGCAAGGGCTTGGAGAATGAAGGTCTTACTGCTTTAGCAATGTCTGGAGAGATATTTTCCTGCCAGCTACCTTAGTCTAGAAAAAGAAAAAGCTGTAGGTCTTGTTAAATACCACTCTCTTCTAAGATATAGAAAAATAAAGTTTTGGAGGAGTTTACTGCTTTTCTTCACAGTGGGAGCGCCAGATGAGTGGGATTTGTTAGTCATTAGCACAAGTAACAAGGATATTCTCATTTGCCTGAAATGAAAAACCTGGGAAAATCACATGACAGATTGATTACATGGAGTGCCCTGTTTTCTTTGTTTAAAGCCTGTAAGTTCACACAAGGACCTGCCCTTCTGCCTGCTCATTTTCAGAACGTTTCTGAGGTGTACCCAGTGCATAAAGCTGCCTCCAAGCACATTATGTATCATAAGGTAATGCGTCAAACTGAGAGAAAATAGATGCTTTGACAGAGAGTTCTGCACTTAAAAAAGCAACATTCCTCCAGCTTCCAATCTTTTTGGTTAGCTATTTTAAAAAAGTATTTTCCCACAAAAGCAATTTTTTTGCCAAGTCTACACCAGTAAAAGTGGAAAGTGCAATCACTGTTTTGAATTTGAAAGGTCTGGGGGGAAATGATAGGTGGTACAAGCAGTGTGGTTTGTTAGCAATGACTGCAAGTGATTGCATTGTTTGATTTATTTTTGTTAAAGTGCTCAGTTCTGCTTCTTCAAACACTAATTCAGCTCCCTCTTTTCCCTGTTTTGGCTCTTGAAAATTAGGGAAAGAGAACAAAAGCTATGCTTACCTACCTCTTTTTTTTTTATAAGTAATGCAGGAGAAGTAGGCCTTCAGAGGGGATTTGAAAGAGAAGAAGACAATGGTTTAAACTGGTGCAGGAAGTAAACTTAAGAGGACACAGAATCTAATCTGTGGTGGATAACAAGGAGAGTAAAGTAATAAAAATAAGAATAATATTAAAGTTGCTCATGGTTTTGGAGGGAGTAATGGTCAAGGGGCCTATGAGGAAACTAAATCATGCTTTATAATGCCTTCTTGACATGGAAGAATGCATCACATACTAGAAAGACTCTATTGTCAATAAAGCACTTAATTTTAATTTGAAGGAACTGGAAAGACTTCATTTTCTGTATGTGTCTCTATTAAAAATGAGAAACCTATTTTTGGGGTGGAAAAGACACTTTGTACCTTTTATGTGATATCTGTATTTGGTACTGTTTTGTATGTTTAAAAAATCATTAGAGCCCCAAGTGGAAAATCAAGACTTTTAATCCCAGACCTATTCAGTGAGAATATCCTTCCCCTTCTCCAAACAAAACGGTATGGAATTAACTTCTTTTGTCTGAAATGGCCCAAGGGAACCATTTAGGACTCCAACAGATCTTATATATTTTAAAGTCATTAGGCATTTTTGAAAACTGTAGTATACACCTCTTTTCAAATAGTGCCTTTTATTTTAAGATGAACCAAATGGTTCACCAGTGCTCCTCTTTGGTAGAACCACACTTTCCTCACCAAAACCAACTGATAATTCAGTATTGCTGAAAGCAATTTTGTAGCAGTGACTGCCAGGTTCACTTGTATGTTGAGTCCAACTCTTAGCATGAACTGTTAGTGCCAGGCAGTGTCTGCATAAATAAATACAGCTGAGGACGCCACCCAAATGCATTTAACTGCAGCAATCTGAATTAATGCTGAAGGAATGGAAATCTCAGCAATGAGGACATACATTAGCTAGTGGATGGAACTGGGACGGGAATTTTCTAGTTGTGCTGAGATTTTTCCAGCTGTAACAGAACTCATCCAGAGAATCAGATCCACTATTGCTGCTCATTTGTGTTTGCTCTGAAGCAGTCTACATGGACCAACAACAGAAGCATGTTCCTAGGGAGACCCAGCCAAACTGCAGCAGTGGAACTGATGTCTCAATGCGGATTGATAGCTCCTGTGGTAAAGGGAAAAATACATATTCCTTAAGATAATCTCAGACAAAAATTGTCTTTCAGCATGGAGACATTCTTGCTGAAAGTATTTTGTCATTTCTTGATCTGTCGCTCATTGTATTTCTCATTATTCTACAGAGGCTTGATTAGCTTCTTCATCAAGAGAGATGGGGATCAGACATGCTGCTTGAGGAAGACTGGTCAGAGAGATGAGAAGCTGGGAATGGGAGCAGAAATAGAGCTATTCCTAAGGATGGTGTTCCATTTCTTGATATCTCCTTTCTGTTCTCCCTGCTTTTCTTGCACGCATTTGGTGCATGGGCAGAGGAGAATGAAAATAGCAAAACTTGCTATATAGTAAGTTAATTGTTCACTTGTTATTAAATAATGCTTAATATTAAATTACTGGAAGAATTGGGAGTTTTTATATAGATAATCCAGCTGTAAAATTTCTTTCTCCTTTCTTTCTTCTGGAAATGAACACAATAGAGTCAGCCCCTGGAATCCTTGATTTGTTGGCTTTGAGGTGGAATAATTGAACCCAAAAGCTTATCTCTGCAAGAGGAGGAAACAACACATATCAGCAGCTTCTGAACTGCTCATGTAGTGCTTCAAATGGCAAAACCCAGACTACTGGAGTCCAATTATTCATTGTCACATGTTTTATTGGCAGGCAGGAGTTATGAGGAGAAGGTAGAGAACTTGCCTGAACTGGATGGAGTGTGGCTTTATGAACAGAGTTAGTTGATGCAGCCAATTTAAGTCTTTTTAAAAGAGGTCCTGTTCAGATTTTTCCTTTATTCTTCCTCCACACCTGCACTGATGCTGCAACAACACTTGGCAGCTTACTGTTGAAATATATTCCCCTGGTGGTGGACTTCTCCTCTGAATTCCTTTCTTCTGAGGTACCTTCTTCTGAGTTGCTCATGAGTGCTAGTCTTAGTGTGTTAACTTCATTTTTCTGTCAAAGGCTGTTTTTTTGCTCTATCTACAGTTCTGATGGTGTTTATGACCTGTCTTGTCTATCCTTCATTTGTAGAAATGGACCTGAATTCCATTTCAGGATATTTGTATAGAATGAGGATAACACTAGTTTGGGTTTGGGCACCCTCCCCAGTTGCAGTACTGCAAGGGGAGTCCCAACCTTGCTGTGATGTGGGGCACCAGCTGGTGGCTGTGGCTTCAAGGAAGTGGTTAAGTAGAGTGCAGTTCTTCAGTTTGGGGAGCACAATGCTGAATTGCAGCCTGGAGTGCTTGTTTACATATTGGACACTCGTTCATGACACATGGAAAAAGAGTGACTGCAAAATCAAACATGCAAAAGTTAGGAAATGCCAGGATGTGAATTTTCCCACCTGCTTGCACACATGCCTTATGATTCACTCTTTAATTACACAGTTGCACACTGTTTTTTCCACAGAATTTCTGCATCCCTCTGTGCATGGGATGCCCACTGCTGTTTCAAAGATAAGCTATTCAATATTTTGTTTTCTCCTCATTCCTCCTCATGACATTATTCAGGCTGCACGATGAGGGAGGAATTATGGATGCCCTTATGGTTTTGTTTTGTTTTTTTGCTCGTCTTCACCACAGCATAATGGCCCATGTTTTCATGAGCACCCTTTGCAGTGGTCCTGTCTGATCCTGGATGCTGTCCTGACCCCATTCATTAACCGTGGGAATGCAAGAACATTGAGGATGTGCTTTGGATCAACAGCCTCATCAAGTGTTTCTGATTTTGTTATCTCCATTATTCTCTTAATTCCCAGTGTCCCATTTCAAATCCCGGTCCAAGTTTTTTCCTCCTCTTACCTGGCTTTAAAAAATAAATTGATGTGGTAATTTTTTTTGTTACCTATGTGTGATTTTACAATCCTTTTTGGAGATATCCTGTACCAGAATAGAGCACCAAGCCTCTTGTAAGTATAATGCTTAGAGAACCACAGGGGAGAGAAAAACTAAAGAACAGGAAAGGTAAAGTTGTTCTTACACCCACACTCCATCTCTTTTCAAATTATTCTTGGTGTTGTCTGTTGCTATTAAATTTCTCTTTTTTTTTTCCCTTTAAGTACTGCTTTGAGAAGATGCAAACACCACCCATCAGCTTTCTTTTAGTTGTTAGGTTAGCACAGCATTCTGTTACCAATAAGCAGTAATAGATGTAGAAAAGAATGTGTGGGGCTGCTGGCTTCAGGTAGGGGTCTGAAAGCCTAGCTCTGATTTCCTTCAGTACTCTTGAGTTTTTGTAGGAAGCTGAACAAGCCACCAGTGTAATCTTGTTTCCTTTTTAATTTCTAACAGCCCAAATATTGTTTCTCTACCTTGGTGGTGCCATTAGAAAAATCAATGAATATCAGAGGATGCTGGAATACTCGTTGGAGCAAAAGCAAAGTAGCTGATTGTTTTTATACTCAGCTGGTTACATTTGAATTGATTTACCAGTATATTAGCTTCAAAGGCAATCCCAGTATAAAATATATTGACATGTAGCTGCATCACAATGATTCATACATTTGCTGTAGTCAATATCACAGATTGTGTTTAGTGTTTACATTTTGTACGTTCACTGAGTTTACCCAAAACATGGAGTTATTTCTAGTCCTGGTCTTTATGTAAAGCTGAGTTTTGGAGTCCGAGCTGGCAAAGCATTGCGGTATTTGATTAGTAAAACCTAAAACAAAGCGACTGACTGTTCTTTTCGTCTGCATTAGGCACTCCAGTTCAGCAAAGTTTCTTGAGAGTCTTATTTCAATGCTATATAATTAATTTACTGTCATTATGGCTGGGCTTCAGGCTGACCCACTTGCATGGTGGTCAATCCACAATCAGAGTGGTGACTAGACCTCTTTTGACTTGACCATATTTAAAATAAAAAGAAGGGAAACGCCAAAGCTGTAAACAAGCTACCCAAATTTCAGTTTTTCACTAGAACCTCTGTTTCAGGTAGTACTGTATGCATATATAATGTATATTACTCTGAAAGTTACTCTCCTTCTTTGAATTCCATCTCTTTATAAAAAGATACTGTATATATGTGGTTTTGAAAAATGATAATTGTTTCCGGATTAATGTGTAGGATCACTGCAGCATTTGGGAAATTCTGGTCTTTTTTTGTGTGTGTGGTTTTTTTTAATATATTTTCTCTGGTTTTAATTCACATTTAAATCTACTGAGAATTTCACGTTCAAACAAACCTAAAAACTCTTGAATGTTTGCTGATCTGTTATTCTAATCTGCACAAAAGGATCAGCTTTGTCATTCCTTCTACCTTCTGGTGACCTGAGCTCATGTGAGGTAGGGTGTACACCTTCCTACAGAATATATGGGAAAAAGAAAATTCCACATAGATCTATTGCCCCAGACCTTCAGCATCTGGCTTTGTGGTTGTCAAGGTGAAAAGGACCACAGGCTGCTCTGCTTTCTAGACTAAGAGCCACTTTCTTTTATGGATCTAAATTTGGGATAAAGAAGGGAATATTCTTTTTCTGTATGCAGTCTCTCTAAGGCTTTGCATGCCTAGAAGAGCATATTAATAAATCAGGCCTTATTTTTATTTCCACAATGTGACTTCTCTTTGGCAAGCCTACTTACAGATCCAATCTTAATTTCACTTTATTAGTATTATTCTGTGTTAAAAATCAAAGTTCAGCAGCACCTCCCAATGGGTTGGTCCCAGTGATACTTAAGGAGATTTATGTTCTGAGCAGCACTGAATAGCAGAATCCAAAGTAGAAACAATTATGTAGAAGTAGTCAGAAAATACTGGGTTTTGGTAACCTTTTTTGATGTCCCAAACCCCAGTAATTTATCTGATATTTTGTCTGCCAAATGTACATTTTTTTAATGTGATCTGTAGAGTTTATTTGTTCTGTGTATGGATTTCAAGGTCCGGTCAGAGTATGGGGAGTTTTCCTTTGCACTTCAGCACCTGTGTAGTGCATGATGTCTCTTCGCCCACGTCCTCTGCTTTGGGTGGGCACTGTGCAAACTGATCTGGCACATTCTTCACTGAATCCTTTTCAAGGCTCTAGCTCTGCTCAGTGAAAAAATGGTGGTATTGCAGTTAGGACAAATGGAGAGTCAGGACACTTTGGCACAAATGGATGAAGAAACAGGGCTTAAGTCATCTGTGGTTCAGATCTGCCACGTTGAAAGTCTGCTCAGCACAGCACAGAGTCAGTGCTATCCAGTGATGAGGGATAAAATGAGTATCTTGAGGAAACCTGACTACTATTGTCTTGGCCATCGAAAAGATGGAACCTGGATGAGTCATTTCACACCTATGCTTCCTTTCCACTCACCGTTAGACCAGCAGCTTGTAGTAGCAGGGTCGGGCATTCATGGCACGCATTCCTAGCTCAGGAAAGCTTTGATGTTTGCTGTCAGCTCATGCTGTAATGGTGATAGCCACCAACATAGCAATCCAGAGTGATCCTTTCCAGTCCTCAGCATATAGCCATGGGTGGCAGGGCTAGATAAAACTGAGATACAGACACATTGCGAGGGGGCTGGAACATGGCAACACATTCAGAGTGTTACTTCTATTAAAGCTGCACTTTCTTTCTCCTACTCCTCCTCTTCCTCCCTCAGATGATGATGACATTGATTTATTTGTTTTACTTCTATAGTTAGCAAACGTGGTTACTGAGCCAAATTAAAAATAAAACAGCAACCCTTCTCTGTTCTCACACTGTGAGAGCTGCTTCTGTTGAAGCTTTGCATTTCAGAAAGGGCATCAAGTCCTACCCCTAGCTGGGGAGGCTGTGCTCCAGATCGACACCCTCTGGAGTAGCTGGCAATTTCTGTCCTCTTTCTCTCTTTTGTGTGACTTCAGGCATATGAACATTAATGTCATCTTGGTTAAAGAGTGAGGTCCCATTTCCATGGAAACATGGGGAAATGCCTTTGGAGTTTTAAAGGTCCTTTATTGGTAGCATTTTCATCTCCTGTTTAAGCCTTTAAAACAAAGGAGTCTGCAGTGCTGGAATCTTTTAAGACAGATTGAGTTAAATGAGGGGGGCAATTATAAAAATGACATTTAACTTTATTCTGCTCTGTATTCCCATAAAAATACATCAGCTAGTGAAAAATCAACCTAGTTAGCCTGAAGCCAATGGAACTGGACTAATTTACTATAGCCAGGACTTTGTCCCAGAGGTCTGGTAGCCTGTGGATTAGATTCCTAAGGGAAGCTATGGGATTTTCATCACCTGAATGTCATATCTAGAAAATATAAACTACTGAACAGGTATGGGGAGTTTTAGTTCTTCCTCAGCTCTAGATGAAAAAAGCAATCTAAAAATATCTTTGGAATTTATTGTTATGCTCATGGATTTCCTGATGCAAGGTTTATTTATGTCTAAATGACTTAAATTTTTTTGCATTGTTTAGTGTCAAAGGAAGCCAGTAGCTGCGCAGATATTTTTTGTTTTAATGTGGGTACCTCTTGTTTCCTATTTAGTATGAGATGCATGATACTGAAATGACTATTTAAATAGAATTCAAATACTGCAAATTCTCCACCTCGATCTTAGTTTTATTATAAGTTATTTGCACTATATTACTGTAAAGACTAATAAAATACTTTAGAAGGTACTTGATGCCATGAACAGTGCATGGAAGGACAGAATGGAAAAGGCAAAGCAAAGAATCTGTTTAAAAAGTCTTAACTAGTGGTATGGGAAATTACAGTCTTTAACACAGTTGCTGAAGCTGAGGGATAAAATACTGGTCCAGTCAATGTTGATGTTAGGGTTATTGTTAAATGAAAACCTGGTTAAATCAAAGATTTTTAACCTTATACATCCCTTTGCTTCACCTTACAAATCACCAATTTTTTTTCCACATAGGAGTCAAATCCCTGTTCTGATTTAAAAAAAGTTTTCTTTCTTTCACCAGTTGGGTAGAAGCTGTTCCTGTTTATTCTGTATCTGAACTTTGTTCTTTTCTGATAACCTTCAGAAACTTCTGCAATTGCAGATGTTAAAACCTGCTTGGAAAAATGGCAACTACATATATGTGTCTCTTGACAGAGTGCCAAAGAAGCAGTGCAGATAATCAAACTTAAAATGTGACAAGATCCCTGGGTGATATTTTATCTATAAGTAGTAAAATGAAAACACAGAGGGGTTTTGGATTCAGCAATGGCCCTAATTTTTGTTGCCATCTGATTCCTTCTCTTTTATTGCAACCCCAGAAGAGTTATGTTTTGCCTTTCTGAACCTTGCTGGTGAAGGGAGGTAACATAATTTCACTTTGAGCTCCTTCAATGTAGGACATCACATATGGAGCTGAACCAGAGATGTCAAGAGTATTTGCATTTACTTCAGCGTCAGGCAGCTCTTAAAAATTATGAGAAGATATAGGGGTGTGTAGGTGTCTGGGGGGAATATTCCATCGGGGGGGAGTAGCACCAGACTTGTTGCTTGGTCTTCAGTGCAACAGAGGAAATTCCTAAATGTGGAGATTGCAGGGAGAGGCTCAGGGCACCTGAAATTGATTTCTTACTTCTGAGCAGCCTACTTTTTCTGTTTGTTGTTGTTGGTTCCTAGTTTCTAGTTGTCTGGTTCCTTCTGTATAGACTCTGGCCTCATTTTCTTTAGTGTGTCTCCCTGTCAGATGAAATTAAGGGGAAAGATGAGGATGGTGATCTGTACAATTAGGCATGATAAATTCAACAGTAAGTTGATTTTCAGGGGCCTTTTTGAAGACTGGAATGTTAGTGAGACAGATGATGTGCATGAGTGTTGAATAAGTCTCCTCCCTTCTCCAAAGAAGTATTTCTCAGTAAACAATTGTTAGTGCTTTCTCTTCCCATCTGAATTTCAAACCAGTGACGATGGACAGACTAAAGTGAACATGATCTCAGAACAAGGTCTTGTACAGATTAGAAGATTAAAATACTGCTCTAAATTTAGGATGCAGTCATTCGGATGATATATGATGGCAAATGCCTTTTATTTGTTTTAAAAGAAGAAAATCCAATCCTCAGCATCTGTTGAAAATATTAGCTGCTCTGATCAAAGCTGAGATCCAGAGGTCTGTGGGAAAAAATTGTGTCTGAGGAAGATGTATCTTTTGTTTTCTATCTACATAATTCTGGCTTGCTCCCTGTTTTATAATGCATTTCAAAATCTGCAACATGAACAACTCTATAGAAATGAAATGTCACAATTTATAGTGCTGCAAAGATTTTTTGTTTGCTTATGAGCTTAAAATGAAGTTACAAATAAACTGTTATTTTAGTTAATGGTACGTTTTTGCATTATAAATTAACTCATAAGATAGAACAAATAGCTTCTCTCAAGTTTCAATTGCTCTTTGTTTTTCTGCTGCTGCTTCTGTAAAAGCTCCTGAAACATTTTATTGATGAGGTAATGCACTCTTGTCTGCAGGTAGTACTTCTGTAACTCCAGCAAGGGTTTCTGGTGACATGCTAGACCACAGGAACAAAGCTCAAATTTATTGTGCTCCCCCAGATGGAATTACAGTCTTCATCAGTTAATACAGCATCTCTCAAGTTTGGAAAGCTGAATCCTGTCTTGTCAAGAAAATTAAGCTTACAGTATTGCTGCTACCAGCAGTGTTGTTTTAAAAGCCTGCCCAAAATGAGCAGTCACTCAAATCAACTGTGTAGGTATTCATCCTCATCTCTTGTACACTTTGATTAGCGGTGAGTTGTCAACAGTGTTGAAGAAATGTCATTGGCATTTGAATCACGACCCTTTTATAACCAAAATTACTGCATCAGTTTCTCTGCAAACTCAGACAGCTGTTTCTGCATTATGGATGGGCTGTGATTTCAGTATTGCCTTTTGCAATCAGATGTCTTAAAAAACAAAGCAATCACAATAACAAAATAAGTGGGGGTTCTGGAGGACCTGTAAGAGTCTGAGTTAGTATTTGTTGTGCTGTAGACTTTGCAATTTTTATTGTTGTACACAATTTACTGTTACTTAGTTTTTCTTAGAACGCTGCTAACTGGGAAGTTTGCACTTGATTTATGTATCAGTGTGAATGAGTGGCTTCAGAGCACTGTGTCTCCTGTAGGCACTTCCTTAGCAGTTTTTTCAGGTTGTTGTAGTCTGAGGGGCACAGACTTGGCCTCAACTGCAGTAAGATGTTATTAAGTGAAAGTAATTTTCACACTATTATTTGGACTAATAAGAGTTAAGTAGTCTAAAAATTTAAGTTGAAGCATTGCAATTTTCTTAGGTAAACAGTGTTTGTGTTCTGCTTTTTGGCGTGGGTTGTAATGTTTTATCAGCCCCCACCATACACAGAAGTTATCTGCTTCTATGCCTCCCAACAGCAACGGGAATTGGAGTGTTTTTCTCATTCTTTTTAATTTTTCCTGACAATGCCTATTTTTTTTTTTCACTTAGTTCTTGCTTGGTGTTGCTTATAAATAATTGATTTAATACAATACTGCTAGTCTGTTAAGAACTAATTTGTGGATAATGTCTCAAGTGATCCAAAGTGGTATTACTTCACTGGAGTCAGAGTTACACCATATTTGCCAGTTGGGAATCAGGACTCTTGATCCCAGCACGGCAGCTGCTGGTATCCACATGTTCAGAAGTGGCCATCTAATTCAGGGAACAGGCAATATACTGAAGAAAATCTGGGGCAAAAGAATGGCAAGAGTACTTCACTTATTTTTTTTTATTTCTGTCTGTTTTGCTTTTCCACAGAAGAGATTTATTTTTCTTTCTTTTCTGTTGCCCAGAACTTTATCTGTGCAAGAGCTCTAGTGCAGTATTTGTTTTAAGAGAAGTTACCTGCCTGTAACTGGAAGGATCTTACTGGGTAGTCTCAATTGACTCCCTGGTGGATTTTTCTCAGTAGGAATTTTTCATAACCTTTCAGTATCACTTCACGGCTTGAAAGCCTGAATGTGGCTATAGGGAAGAAGCATCACCTGTGGACTTGTCAAGATAATGTGTGCTGCTAGGGCAGCCAGCAAGGACAGGTTTTGTGGTCATATTAACTTCACCAGTTAGGTACTTTTTGCAAGATTTGGAAGCAGTGCATTACCCCTCTCTTCCCTGTTGCTCATGTAGATGTGTCAGGATGTGAATTCTGTTCTACCACCAGCAGGGGCTGATTATGTTTGCTCTTAGAGCAGCAAAAATCAGTGCTAAAAAGTCCATTTTAATCCTAGGCTGAGCAGAAATTGGTCATGTTCCCCTTACAATTTCAGGATTTCTCTGTCTTTTGCTATGTGCCTTTTATTCATGTTTTCTCTTCTTCTTAACTATGTTCATTCTGTCCATCTGCCCTGGTAATGGCAGCTGGAAGAATGAAGCTGGAACAGGTTGAAGCAGTAGTACGCAGGGGTGGGAGTGTGTAGCTTCATGTCCTTGTCCTCAGTGACTCATATGCTGTGGGCCAGGTCCCCAGGCATGCTGGTTGGTTTGGTCAAGCTGTGTTGTCACTCCTGCTAAGGAAAATCACTAGATAGAGGGCAGTGATACTATTTCAGTAGCACCCTACTCAAAAATATTTCTTCTCTCACTTCACTGCCCATTAGTATTTTGTTGAAGCCTTTGTTGAAGGGATATACAGGATGGAGTTTCAGGGGACAATTTATTCTTCCCTCTAAAGTGGATGTAGTACCAAAATCAGCATAACACCCAGTGACTCAGTCCTTTTCTGAGTGCTGGGAAAGTGACATACTGACACTAGTAACCTAGTCCTGCGCTTGAGTGTTTTTAACATCTATATTGTGATCCCATCAGATCAGATGATCTGAGGTAGTTTGGATTTCCATGCTAAGAAAAGGTCAGGTTTCATCTCATATGTGTGCAATGAGCTTCCAAAAGGTATCCTGGCCTGGCTGCTTCTGTATTTGCCAGGAGCAAAAGGCAGCTGGGATATTTTTGCTCCTGTTTGATAGAACAATGGTCATTTTGTGGTCAAGGTGTGATTTCATCCAACAGATGGTTGCTATTTTAAGAAATGGTTTGTGTGTGTGTGTCTTTTTGAATAGGTAATGCAGCAGTAAAATATGTGGGGAGAAAAATAAATTACTGCATTTCTGTACCTTACTGTGCTTGGTGGGGCTGATGTAATGAAACAAGGAAAGGTGCTACTTAATTTTAATTCACAGGAGTTGGATTTTCTTTCTTTTAATAATGCTGCATCTGGAGACAATGCCAGTTCAAGGCATGATGAGCAGTTCACTTTAGCTGATTTTTAATCCAGATTTAATTCTACCTGAAACCAGCATGATTTAATGACTATTTAGTCATGTGCTGATGTGAAATGACTCAGCATTCCCACACAGGTCAAATCTTAGCGGACATGTAGTTTTATCCTGTGCAAGAGGAATAGGACACTTGGATCTGTTACTCCCTTCTTGAAAAACCCCAAGAAAATATGATGTCAAAGTTGGATTGAATCTGGTAATTGACCTGCCTTCTCAGTGTTACATGTGTTATTCCAGGGTAAAAGTGGGTGGGATGGTTGTACAGTTGGTACCTTTTGCTCTGGTAATTTTGTGGTAAAGGATTTTAATCTCCCATGCAGTCAGTTATCTTCACATGTTAGTTCTCAATGATAGAAAAAAGCCTCAGATACTGGTCTTGTTTCTTTCATGATAAAACCAGTGCATAAACAAGTAATATTTTCTTTCTATTGTGGTCTTATCAGTGACTTAATTTCAAATCAGTATTTTGACCCCAGTGACTAAACAATACGCCAACACAAGAATTAAGAGTGTGGCATTACAAATCTCTGTTTTACTAAAAATCTCTTTCAAATTAAAATAATGTCCAAGTAATAGGGCATGTCCTGTCATAAGGTTAGTGTCCAGATCTCTTCCAGTTCAAGGTGGGCTTTCAGGTCATTCTGTCTGAGGATTTATCCAACCCTGAAGGAGCACCAGGAATTTACTGTGTCGTTTTCTGAAGCTGTATAGGCACAAGAGAAGCAGCACCCAGTATTGCTGTAGCCAAAAAGAAATTGGAAGAAAAATAAGTCTCCTTCCTCCCTGCTGTTTGCTTGTTATATGCATTTGACAGTGCTTTGTATTGTGGAGGTTATTTTAGCCTGCTTGTATACAACTGGTGAGTCAACAGGGAGGAAGCAAAACCACATATGTAAAATTTAACAGAATTTAGATGAAAATAAGAAAAGGGAAGATTATGAAAAAAATGAACATTTCTTAAATTGGTTCCAAAAGAAAAAAACATAACCCAAACTCTAGTTATACCATTTGTTTAACTAGATCAACAGAGCTGCTAAAGAAAGCTAAAGACCTCCACTTTCATCTTGGCCATGAAGATCACTGCTCTAGTTGATGTACTGCCTGCACTTTTCTACCTTAATGTCTCCCTGAAAGTTTCCCTATTCCAAGACTGAGACCTAGGCTCAACCCTGTGACAGCTGTCCCTTGGGGTCAGGAGAGAATGCAATAATCTCTCTCCTGTCTGAGAGTGCCTTGGCCTCTCCCTGCAGCACAATTCAGTGTCTGCTGCATGGTGAAGGCAGCGGGTCCTCACTGTGATTCCAGTGAGATTTGTAATGTTGCGTGACATAGGTGATGGTGTCATCCTAATCTCATGTGAAACCTGGTGTGATTTCTGCTCCAGGCAGAAATGTTAAGGTTTGCTATGGAAAGTCTGATTTTTTTAAAAAAATTAGTTACATGTAACTCCAAAGTTGAATACCAAGAATAAGCTAAAGTCATAAGTATTTTTGGTAGATAATCCATGTTTTATTCACAGCTAAACAGCTGGATAAATACATCATGCAAAGGGTGAGCAAGTGGCTCACAGGTTGGGCACAAACAGTTGCTGTGAATTGGGTGACATCAGGTGAGGACCTGTCACCAGTGGAACTCTGCAAGTCTCCATCTTAGGCCCTGTGCTCTTCAACATCTTCATTAATGACTTGGATGCAAGGCTGGAAGGGATACTGAGCAAGTTTGCAGATGATACAAACTGGGAGGAGCTGTTGACTCCCTTGAAGGTGGGAAGGCCCTGCAGAGAGACCTTGACAAATTTAGGGGACTGGGCAATCACCTGCTGGGGGATCATGTGCAGTTCAACAAGGGACAGTGCTGGATTCTGCACCTGGGATGGGTAACCCTGGATGTACAGACAGACTGGGGAATGAGATGCTGGAAAGCAGTGCCACAGAAAGAGGCCTGGGGATGCTGGTCAACAGAGAGTTGGATATGAGTCAGCAGTGTCCTGGCAGCCAGGAGGGCCAAGCCTGTCCTCGGGGCATCAGGCACAGCATCGCCAGCCGGGCAAGGTAGGGGATTGTCCTGCTCTGCTCTGCACTGGGGCAGCCTCACCTCGAGTGCTGGGGGCAGGTTTGGGTGCCAGAGTATAAGAAAGATATAAAGCTATTAGAGAGCGTCCAGAGGAGGGCAACAAAGATGGTGAAGGGCCTTGAGGGGAAGCCGTATGAGGAGCAGCTGAGGTCACTTGGTCTGTTCATCCTGGAGGAAACTGAGGGGAGACCTCATTGCAGTTTCAACTTCCTCTTGAGGGGAAGAGGAGGGACAGCCACTCATCTCTGTGGTGCCCAGTGACAGGACCCAAGGGAATGGCCTGAAGTTGCATCAGGGGAGGTGTAGGTTGAATATTATTAACAAGTTCTTCTGCTCTCCACCTATGCAGAGGGTGGTTGGGAACTGGAAGAGGCTCCTCAGGAAAGTGGTTATAGCACCTGACAGAGATCAAGAAGCATTTGGACAATGCTCTCAGGCACATGGGGTGATTCTCAGTGTGTCCTGTGCAGGGCCAGGAGCTGGACTTCATCCTGATGGGTCCCTTGCAACTCAGCATATTTTGTGATTTTATGAGTGGGAATTAATTTTTTATAAATACACTGGGTATTCTGAGGTTAACACCTCAGAGCAGGGCTTGAGTCAGATTCTCTTCCAGTTTTGAAAGTTAGTTTTAAGCTGTTTCTTAAGTTTTCTGCTTTCTGTGGATTGAAGGGAGAGGGGGAATCTTGTCATGAGGTGCACTTTTTCCTCTTTTCTGTATTGCCATATAGTTGTTGCTGATGAGAAGAGGGGAAGGTGGTGATTTATTTTCTACACGCATCCTTCATTCTTGGTTTAGTTTTTTCGGATGAAATTTTATCCCTAAGCCTCTGTTCTTTGATCCTAAAGCTTGTTAAAAGTAATCAAAACCTTTGATTAGAATCTGAGCTTTGGATGGGGTCCTGCAGGAATAGGTTGCTACACAGACTTGCTAGGGACCTGACACTTGCTCTTTGTTTTCATCTGCCATTCACTTACTGCAGTAAATACTCTTTCTCCACCCTCTGCTGAGCTCTTTTCATTTGTCTCAAACAGACGGAATTGAAAGTGGTGGACGTGCATCTGCTCCCTTGGGATGGGTGCATAAAAACCATGCCAGAGGGAAAGGAAGAAAGTTGGGAATGGTGTGGAGAGGATGAAGGTGCAGGTGCTTGGGGCATGGTGGTTCTTGTCTTGCCCGGCAGCTACCAGCCCTCTGAGGCATTAGGGGCCTCTTGTCCCAGGTGCTTGAAACAATATTTTTTAAGCACAGCAGTAGATGCCATCAAACTGTGTAGTCTTTGTGGTGAGGAATAAAAAGAAAAAGACATTTGTTGAATTTTTTTTTCGCATCAGTGTTTCTATCTCATAGGATCCTGGGGAGGGAAAGTAGGGGACAAAACCTTTGTTTTATCTCAGTTGCTGGACTTCCTTCCTTAGAGAGAAAATAGAATTTATTTGGTTAGTGAATGGTAGTTTTATATTTTTATCTGCCTTTCTCAAGTGTCACTCTAATGAAAAATAAATGTAGGCTTTTTTCTTCTCTCTCCTCTTTTTTTTTTTTTTTCCTTCCTCATGACCTATGCAGGCAAAGCCTGAACTCGCTTCCCTGCTCTGCTCTCTAGACTCTGTGTTTGGAATTTGAAAGTCTAACTTGCTTTTCAGAAGAGAGGGTATTTCTCTGTCCTGTGTGTTTTCAAAATCTTTTGTTAGGAAAAAAAAGGTTGTTTTGGATTGTTTTAAAGCTTGCTTTTGTTCTGGGTCTTCCTTCAGTCCTAGGTATTTATATATCTGGAAGGAAGAAAATTTGATTCTTATATCATTACTTGGTAGTAAACTTGTTCTGGCATCCCCTAAAATATTCCATTTTTTCTTTAATCCATAGTCTAAAAACTGTGGAATTATTTTTCTTTTGTCTAGTAAGTATGAATCTCCATTACCTTTTGAATTTTTGTTTGCATACTCAGAAATGGAAGATTTTTATTTTTAACCCCTCTGAGACTCTTGCATGCTAAATGTAAGCTTATAATCGGGAAAAAATATGGAAATGGACAATCACAACCTTTGATGTTTTCCATTGTCAAGGAGAAGATACTACACAAAGAAAGTAAAGGACACTTAATGTTTCAGGGGCATGGAAAGGTTCCAAAAAATCCAGGTTTGAAGCAACTGTCTGAAGCTTACAGTGCAAAACTGCAAGGCACACACTGGATTTGTAGAAAAGAAGAAAAACATAGTAGTTTATTATATAGTTAATGTGAGGCTATATAGTTCTTGAGTCATAATGACATTTCAGCATGTGTAAATAGCTTATGCCAATGAAGGATCCTGGTCTGATATAAAAATTACCTTAAATTAAGTTATTTTAGAAAGCATATGCTAGCATCTGAGTGGCAAGAAAACATTTCCAAGACTAATGTTAAAATGCTGCTCTAAATTCCTCCCTTCCTTGCTGTCTTGTTTTGTTTTCCTCCTCTTTATCTTCTAGATCAAATGAAGATTAATTGATGCCACCAAGAAGTACCCTGAAAAAAAAGCTTAACCTTTGTTTTAATCTGGTCGGCAGAGTGATAACATAGAATATCTGGACTCTTTTTTTTATTTTGGAATATTATTAAAAAACAAAAAGTCATAATCATACCATAGTCATGTCCATCCAATTTTCTGTCACCACTGTTTGTCTATGCTTGAACTACAGAACGCAGGTCCTGCATATCCTATGATTTTTGTCTGGATGAAATGTATGAAGATGTGTTATGAAAATGGTTCCCATTCAGACTTACTTTGCTTTCTGAAATAGTAAAAACATATCAATCTTCTGTAATGCTGATGTCCAGTCTGTGATGCAGCTAGAAATCATTTATGCTCAGAGTTCCCTAGAGCATTTCTTGTTGTTTGCTTGGAAAGACAGTGATTAAATTTTATCATCCTGGTTACTCGATTGATTCCAGAATCTTTGAAATGTGAGCTTCTAACTCCCTATGCAAAACTCTGCCCTACATAAACTTACTCAAAGGATTTTGATCCAAAGATTTAAAGATTTCTGGATCAAAACTTTCAGGTGCTTTTTATTCTGTAGAAGGATCATATAAAATCATTGGTTGTCAGTTCAAATTTAACTCTTTGGATAAAATGTGAAAATCCTAATAATAGGAATTTAAAGAAGATTGTGCTGGGGCATGCATATTGGATGTAAATTACAAAAAAAAAAAAAAAAAGGATTTTAATGATGAAAAGAGTGGATATTTAGCATAGCTTCTCAGTAGGAATAAGAGAGAAGGAACAACCAGACTAGATTTGGAATGGGTCTTTAACTTTGTGAAATCAAACATATGATAAGTTTGCCTGAAACAGAGTTGTGTGGATTTCATGACCTAAAAGGTCTTTTCCAGATCTGATATTCATGGCTCTAAAAGCTAAAGGCTAAAAAAAAAAATTAAAACCCTTTTCTGAAACAAATTGGTTTTGACTGCAGCAAAAATAAAGCAAAATAAATCAGTTTGAGAAAGCTTTTGTATCTTTTTTTATCCCCAGCTTTTCTAGTCTCCTTTGTTAGTCTCTTTCTCAGTAAATTACAGGGATAGAGGATACTCTTCATCTTTATTGCATCACCAACTGTATCACTTTTTTCCTTTCCTCCTCATGAAAATTAACACTGACATTTCTTTTTTCGCAAGGAGTCCTCCAAGGTCTGTCACTTTTTGTGGCAAGAGTAATCACCACATTTGTACATATCTTTTCAGAATTTTTAAACAAAATATTGGGAGGAATCCAACTGGTCCTAAAATTTAGCTGCCTTGTACCATAAGTCCCCTTCATGTTTTATCCTATTTGCTTAGAAATCTAGAGGATAAATTGAGAGTAAAGGCAAAAAACCCCTAAAATGAGCAGAAGGAAGAAATGAGTGCTACCCATTGATACATAGCAATCCAAGCTCTGATAGAAGCTCAGAGAGAATTCCATGGGACTTTGCCTTTTTCTTGTAATTATCTGATTAATTATCCAAGTCTAGGACCTAAGCCATTTTCAGTTCCCACATTGCAGATGAGGATTGTTACAGAGTTTCCAGGGGAATAAGCTGGATCCAGGGCCTGGCCAATGAAGCCATGCAGGAACAAAGTCACCCTGATTTTAATGCAATAGAGACTCTACAGTGACTTATAGATCTGGGACAAGATATATTGGTCACTTTGATAGGAGCTGACACAAAACTGTGTGCTTTCTCTGGCTTCTGAGAAGATGAACTCTTGATGGAAGATAAGATTTAAGGGATTGAATAATTTAGCACAGTTCAGGATCAAACTGAAACCATAAATTACTTTCCAAAAGGTAAAATTTGGTGCTTAATGTATGCCTACTGATCAAGTGAGGCAGAGAAGAGAAAAAAATACATAGTAGAGATCTTTGGCATTTGGACTTGCTCTGTTTTGACACTAAATCAAGCTCCAAGTATAACCATAGGGCAGTGAGGATTTGCATGTCTACATTAAAGAAACTGCAAACATATTCATGCCACAACTTGTGAATGCCTCTTGTAACACACAACCTGATTTATTCATCTATTTTATTCTTTTGGGATAGGAAAAGTAACCTGCCATTCTTGTGCCCAGAATTTGAGGGGCAAGAATACCAAAAGGCTTCCTTTTAAAGAATATCCCTTCATGTGCATAACACAGAAATGTTTGTGAACCTAAGGCATCACAGTGTTGACACAGAAAAGACAACATCATGTGGTAGAGGCACTTCCTCTGTTAACCTGATCCAACTTTCTGCAGTTCTTTTCTGCTCCTTTTGCTTTGCCTTGTAATTCCTTTTGTAGGAAGGCTTGTTGGCTCTGTTTGGTCTCGCACCTGCTCAATACAAGCTGAATAAAGTGTTTGGTGTGATAGATCCAAATGTTGCTACCAGGACTTACCAGGGAGTCGATGTACTATGTTACAGCCCTGCAGTTGCTGTTTGAGGTACTTGGGAAGATTGTCATAGCAGAAATGTGTTTCACTCTCTTCAGGTCAGTCTCTAGTGGACATGAGCTGCTCCAGGTACAGGAGGGCTGGGCTTGAGGGTGAAAGTAAAGCTGTCCAGAGCTGCATGGAGCTGCAGTGTTTCATGGAGGTGTACCAGTTTCCGTGCACCTTTTATCAAACAGCTCTGTGTGGTGAGAGGTGGAGAGAGAGGCAGGAAAGGTTTCTTTGGAGTATTGGTGATGTGAATGTTGACTGGCTGGGAAATTACCCAAATCTTTGCTTTTCCATACACTGGTTCCCTGGTCAGCAGGGAATGACAGATGCTTAAGAAAGTGTTTCATGAGGAGTTTTGAAAGGTCTGTTTCTTTTAGTGTTAATTGAATTTCTTGTATCAATGTTCACTGCTGAGGGTGCTTGAGAGTGTCCTAGGCTGAGCTTCTACTTGTGCAGATGAACCTGAGGAAAATGGGAAGGTTAATGTAGGAGGCTAAAGACCATATTGACAAAAGGGCCAGTAACTAATCACTAAGATTTGATTTTGCTAAGTATTCTGGTGAAATTCAAATAAGAAAGTGCTGAGAGGGCTTTATAAGTCTTCCGTTAATTGAGGTCTACTCCTAGAAGAGTGGGGTGGTCACATGGGTTCACAGAGTGCTGATGGGGTAACCCAGAAGCAAGTTTTAATCAGAGAAACTGGTAAAGCTGCTGATAAGATGCAGCATTAGTAAATGCATGGCTGAACGTGATGTGCTGGAGGAGAGCCAGCACAGCTTTCTTGATACCAGGACTGGTCAGTCTTGTGGACGTTGCTGAGAGAGGCGTGAGGCCTGTGAACTGGGGTGGTCTGGCCAAGGAGAGCCCATGTGGGCTTCCAGAAAGCTTCAATGGGGTAAGAAAAAAAGCTTTTGGTACAGAAACTAGGGGTGATAGGCATCGTGTCCTCATGGTTAAACGACTCTTTAAGTGTAGTAAGCAGTGGGGTGGTGTTCAGAGTTTACCTGGGTGTTAACTGGTGAGGACCATTGTGGATCTGTGATGGAAGCAGTGCTGCTCACTGGAAGCAAAATGAAAGGGTGTAAAACTTCCTGTTGCTTTGCACAATTAGAGTGGGCATGGTCTGATTGCAGAAAATTTTCAGAAGGATCTCATGATGCTGAATGACTTTGCAGCAGATTGCAGTTGAAATGTGAGACTGGTGAAGGCAAAATAATGCACGTGCAGGATTAAAAACCTATTGAATTTGGACTTTATATTATTATTTAACACTCAGGAAAGAGATCTTTGGATAATTAAAGAGAACAGTGCAAAAAGTGTGATGACACCACTGATAAACCTCTGGTGCAGCCAGATGTTGAATATTTTTCCTAGTTCTGGCAATCGTACCTCATTGTATGTCAAAAAAGACATAATTGAGCTAGAGAACATTGATAAAGATAGATCTGATTCAGGATTAGCAGATGTCTAAGTAGTCTAGGGTGCTTCCACTTGGGGTTGTGTGTGATTTAAGGGGTATATCAATAGATTCATAAAATCACAGAAGGTGTAGAGAGGCAAATGATTACTCTCTGTTACTTACAATATGGTACAGAAATTGAATTATCAGGCAGATTTTAAAAACAGACAGAAGGAAGTACTTTACATTGCTCATAATTAAATTGTGGTGCTTATTACATAGCCTGCTGTGGAGACCAAGACTATAAATGGGTTCAGGGAAGGACCAACACATTCCTAGAGTAAAGAGCCATTACAGGCTATTAAGTGCAAAGGTCTGGAAGGAGCCTCCAGCTCAGGAAGTCCTTAAACTACTGATTACTGGAAAGTGGGACTGGAGTATGTCAGGGGAAGGATCACCCAATTTGTGCCAGTGCTTTTCTAAACACCTGCTACTGGCTACTGTCAGGAATGGGCTGGTGCACCAGACAGATTATTTCATTTGGCTGAAGTTGGCTCCTTTCATAGCAAATGCAAAAAATCTGGGAATCGATGTTGCAGTGAAATAATAACTGCCCAGTGGTCAGCTGAAAAGGAGAACGATCCATGCCCAGAAGGCAAGCTGGGAACAGTGGGTTTCAGGGTCATGATGCAGTCAGCAGATATGCATGGGGGAAACTTAAACAATGCCAGGATTAGCCAGTACATTTTCTTCATTACATTCATAAGCACCAAACTGCAAGAGTGAAAACCACCTCCAAACAAACTCAGGCACACATAATTTGTTCGTACAGCATATAGTTGCTCTCTGGCCTTGTACAGGGCTTTTCAAGCTCTGGTTGGCAAAGCCGAGGGCTGGCAGGCATAGGGTTTGTCCATATTGAATATTAAATGAAATTCAGAGCTACTGTAACTTAAATATCATTATACAAATGACTGTCCCTTTCTCTGTAAATATCTAGGTTAACTTTGAGAAAAGACTTCCAGAAACGTCTCTCCTGGCAGATGTCCTAGCCATACGATCTGTAGGAAGCCAGTCTCTCTGCATTTTTATATTCTCTCAACCTTGCAGCTGAGAGACTACCCCAGAGGTAATGCTTATATACAAAGGAGGACAATAACCCCAGCCTTGGAAAGGCAGCAACTCCAACACCAGTGACAACTAAATTGACAGTCAAAGCTGTTAACCACATGCAACAGTAACTTACTCTTTCTATTCCAAATATATTTTTTTTCTATTGCTTAAATATGTTGCATGCTATTGACTAATTGTTTTGGTCTTTGAGGGTTCAGGTAAAACTATTTGGTCTAAAGAACTCATTGGAGGATATTTATATGCCTTCAGTGGAGGAAAAAGCTCAATAAAGCCAAAGGCTGGGATATAAGCTCAAATCTCCCTTGATCAAAAAGTGTCCTTTGATCTAGTAAGTAGGTTGAGTCTCGCCTGACTTTTCAGCAAAATGCAAATGTAACGCTTTTTAAAAAAAAAAAAAAAAAAAAAAAAAAATCAGTGTACTTGAAAAGCTTGAATGTCTGATTGCTTTTGGTTTTCAAAACAGTTGACTGCTCTGTTAGAGAATTTCCTTAGTGGTATCAACTGTGGAATTAGTATCAGATATTTTTGTTAGTTGTATATTCAATGACATAGACGTTTACACGTACCCATGCTTGTTCACAATGGTGATGTGTTAGCTAAGTCAATAATAACATCTACTACAAACGACTGATTACTGGATATGAAAAAGTAATTATTGAAATACAGCTCCTCATTTATGATGAAATATTTCCTAGCTGTTGGTTACTACATCATCAGACTGGGCTGGTTGTGCCCATTTTGGCAATGTTGTGGTCTTCATAGTCTGAAGAATGGAATATATGATGAAACCACAGATACACTTTTTCTGTCTGTCTCTTATCAGGGGAACAGTGATTACTTCTATGGGAAAGGTTGACTTTCAAGCCTGTGTTTTCATTCATGCACTCAGCACAGTGGAGATGAAATTTCTGGGAAAGGTAACTAAAAGCCAATCGTGTTACCTTGCTGTTGGAAAAGTGCCAGGTGGTGTAATTTGTCAAAGTAATATGAGCTATGATCACTTGGATACTCAGCATCTGCTCTGTTATCAGATTTGTGCTACCTTCCCTTTCCCCCTATTTTCCCTTCTCTTGTCTGTCTTACATTTATTATAGAAGGCCATGTGTTTGCTCTTTAGCTTGGCCTCCTTTTTTAATGGGAAAGACTTCTGCAGTGCATACAGTGTGTTTTGACACTTTGTGTCTCTCTTTGCTCTGACACAAAATTCTGATAAGAAGCTGTGCAAAAAGTAGACTTTTTTTAGCTCTTTCCTGGGCGTAAGGGTCACTTCTGGCTGGCTCATGCAAATTTGCAATCCCTGAGATCATTTTAAGGCTTTTATGCTAAAACGGACCAGAAAAAAAAGGTGCTATTGTCATGCCTGTGTTTTGTGTAGTTTCCAGAGAAAGCCATAAATCCAGCTTGGCGTGCAGAGGAAGGGCAGGCTGCTGGCACAAAACTGTGCCAGGTCTCCCCCAAAAAGGCTCATCAGCCTCAGCTCGCTCTTAAAGAAATGTGGGCCAAGTCTCAGGTTCTCCTGTGGGAGGCTTGCGCATCTCTAATTCTGACTTGAAATGGTATCCAAAGCTTGATGCTGAGATGTCTGTAACCACTCATTATGCATATTTACCTTCGTCTGTTGTGAGTACAGGCCTAAGTAGGTTTGCTTTACCCTTGTCAGTGATGCAGAGTGGAAAAAGTGATACTGCCCCGTTTCCACCCGAATAAACTAACACGTTGTAAACCACAAATAAACACAAAAATATACTCTGGTGTTTAGGAAGCCTGAATAACTACATTGATAGTGAAGACAGCATAGAAGGAGACTGCCAAATATTGGGAAGTTTTCTTGAAAAATATATTTAAAAACCGTTTTTATAGTTTCTTGTAGCTTATTTCTCTAAGGCCTTAATCCAGTCATTGAGATGTGTAGCTTATGTTGTACTTATATATTTGGCATAAAATCTTTCTTGCTAAATTGTTCCCTCCTGATGCATTGCCAGATGGTAAAAGTATTTTCCTTGGGCTTCTTTCTTTTTTTTGTCAAATACAAAATATTTTGGAAAAGACCCACCTTAATGTCAAAGTCTTGCCCACATTAAATAGAAAGAGGGTGTTGGATGATCGGAGGCTGATGTTAATGTCCTGAGTTGTTCATGCTGCCCACAAGAGAGGGGATTTAAGAGATTCTGGTTCAGTTCACTCAATTTTTCCAGACATGCACTGTGAGCAGCGAGGCTTCCAAGCTCCTTTACTGCGAATATATATTGAACTGTATATTTTCAGGACAATGAAAAGATTTATTTAGCATATGGCTGACCTGGATTGTCTCCACTGGCTCAACTGACCTTTATTGCCTTGGGACAGTGGTAAGATTAGGAGATGCTATAAATAGCTGTAGCACTGTGGGAGCGGTATCACAAAAATGCACTTTACACAAACAGCCTGTCATTTTACTTTGTGGGGGATGTGTGTATTTGGCTTACAAAGGGAGATACCTCTCTGAGATGATTTTTATTCTCTTCTGAATCACTGCAGCTGAAGCTGTGAGATTATTTTGGCCAGCACCATCAGGTTCTAATATATACAGTGCAATAATGCTGGGAAGCGGTAAGAAACAGACTGTTCAGGTGCAGCTGAGCTTTTTATTGGCAGTGTACTGTGCTTCCACCTGAGGGCTCACTGGTGGAGGCAGCTCTGTCGGGGCTGGGTGTCCCTAGGGAGACAGGCAGTGGGGACATCCCCCCAACACTCCGGAGTCAGCTTCAGGAGGGCTTCTGGCCACCACCTATGACTTCTGAAGAAGGCCACATCTGTGCCTCAAGAGCTGTAAAAATGACTTTGGATCAGAAAGATAGAACTGAAATATAAGTGAAAAGAAGCTGTTATTCCTTGAGGGATTCTTATATGATCAAAGGAGGTGGTGGTTTATGACTTCCCTTCTCCATGGCATCCCCACGCCTTGTTTTATGTAGTTGGATGCTGAATGGATGACTTTTTCCAGCCTATTAACTAAGTCAAAGCAACAGGTGTTTGATTCTTTGTATAAACTCATATTTTGTCCTATAAATGTTTTTGGAATTATGCATAACTTGATTTAACTAATGCATGAGGACTCCCCTGACACTGGCAAGCATGACCACAGACAGTCCACTGGATTTGATATTTCAGCTTAGTGCCAGATGAGTAACTGATCTCCATTAAACAGTAATTTCCAGTGATCAGGTTGCTTTATTCTTTTCCTCAACTGCTTTAGCAGGAGATGGCATTCAAGCACCATTTCACTGAAGCTGAAATGAGATGCGGTGCTGCCTCTTCTGATTCCTGGAGAAGGCTGGGGAGGATGTTGGGTAATTATGTTGGAGAAATATATTTGTTACATATACACGCCATATATACACTCCATTTATTTGTGTTTTTCTTTTCAATTTGCAGGAAAGCAATCTCCAGGTCGGGCCTCCAGCACTTGGCTCCTGTGCATTCCCTCAACATCGCAGTTACCAATGGACCTGTGAAGGAACCGAGAGCGGCCTTAGAGTGGACTGTAGGTGTTTGGTTTTTTGGCCGTTAATTTGAGCAGTATCTCTAGTTGGTGCTCTCTCCATCCTTAAATCAACATAAGACATTGTGTTGCCATCAGAATTAGTGCTAGTCATTAGGAACATGCTTCTATTATGAGCTGAAGCACAAGGCAGAGACATGAAAACCTGTGGGGACTTGAGCAAAACAGGGCAGATTTTCCAGCCTGGGAGCTGTCTGGCTACATTTGCCCACCTCCTTCTTGACAAAGTCTGCTATCAAAGGTTGATCTAATTTTAGCACAGCAGGGTTTTGTGCCTCTGCTTGATGAGCCAAAATTTAAGGCTGTAGACACATGTCAAGTTGTCTGCGTCTGTAGAGTAGGTAATTGAAATCTTTGGTCACAATTCTTTGTAGGTATGATTGGATTTCCTCTGGGCCCAAGCTGGCATATAGACATGGAGAACACATTTCTGCCCCTCCTATCTTGCTTCTTTTATGTTTCTGGGCTGGACCACTTCAGGGCTGGACAAAAGTTAAAGCAGATTGTTAAGGGCATTGTCCAAATGTCTTTTAAACACTGGCAAGCATAGGGCATCAACCACCTCTCTAGGAAGACTGTTCCAGGGTTTGGCCACCCTCTCTGTGTGTACTAATGACGAATGTGTACCTTCCCTGAACCATCCCTATGCACCTCCCATGTGGTTATGCACTGGTACGAGCTAAGGGGATGAGCCATAAGCCAGCATGTCACACAAATCTCAATTAAAGCAAATCATGCAGTAAATTTTACACTTGGCTGTTGGTAAAGAGCTTGATATATTGCAGTATCAAGGCACCAGCCACCCAAACAGGTTTTAGTTGAAGGTAACTTTTGTTTTGATGAATATGGCTTATGTTTATCTTTGTTCTGTATATCAAAACAGAATTGCTTTTAGATTGCCTGCTGTTCTTGAACCCCAGTTGTTGCACTCAGAGTTTAAAGGGATGAAATTTTGCAGGCTGTGTTGCAGGAAGTTGGATTAGATTCACTGTGAGGGTCTGCAGTTTGAAAGCTTGTATAGAATCCTCTTGGAAGTGCTTTGGAGAATAGCTTGTTCTTTCATTCCAGCAAACCCAGGTGCTGATTCAGCAAGGTAGTAAAGATGCCTGTTTTTAGTCATCACTGCTGTTCAATAGAAATCTGAAGGATCAGTCGCATAAGTGAAGGGTTAAGCACATTAGCTAAATTTAACACTTTTGAAAACTGTGCTTAGAAAAAAACAACAGCAACAGCCCCTGCAAAAAACTGCCCCTGAACCCCAAGTCCAACAACCACAGGTTGCCCTGCCTCAAAGTCAATTGTCTGCTACTCCCTTACCAGGATGATCCATGATCCCATGATGATTACTCCTTTTACCTCATATGATCCCTATACATAAATACAGCAGGAGTTGCTATAAGTTGGTAAATATTGATTAAATATTATGGATTTTAATTGTGTGTGGTGTTTTTGTAGTTTACTTCCACGCTTATGGTTTAGATTTTTGATCAGTTCAATTTCTTAGCTGTTTACAGCCTCTCAGACTGATGTTGCTGCTTTACTTCACACTTTGATTGGAGAAGGGAGGCAACTCTGTGTCATGGGGGGAGAGGGACAGGGATAGTGAGTGGAAGACATCTGTGGCTGGGAGGAGACTGAACTGACCCACTGTAGTAACTGGTAAAAGGGAGAAAGGTATTTCTCAAATCTGAGGTATGATGGAAGTAAGGTTTGGAGATTTGGGGAGGTTGAAATGGACCGAAGTTTTTTAATATGTAGTGAACTTCAAAAAAGAAAAAAACTTAAGTTTTAAATTAAGTCCAGAGGTGCATTTGGTAGAGTGAACAGATATTTCAATTGATATGTCGGAGCCAGACAAGAAGATTTTGTATTTAATCACTGAAAGGCAGCACTGATCAGTGTGTCTTGCATCCCTGTATACATCATCCTGCTCTTCAGTATTGCTGAGGATGATTCTCCAGGGACCCATGATGGGAGATCTTTCCAAAGTCTAAGTGACATGAACATAAATTGTCACTTGACTTAACAGGGAGGAAATATTTTCTACCCCAGTCTTCACAGTAATAACTGGAAAGAATTCCCTGGCCATTGCCTCCATTTTTGAGAACCCCTTGCGGGTGATTTGCCATTATCAGATGGTCCTGTGAACAGGACACCGAGTCAGAGTGTGGGATTCCATTCTCTTCTCTGTCACTTGCCTCATGAGTGAGCTCAGATGAGTTGTTTTGCCTCTCAGTACATGAGCCTCTCTAGCTGTAAAACAGAGGTGATGATTCTCATGTCCCCCAAGACATTTTACAGAAAAAACCAGAATTTTTTATTATTGTTGTTGCTACTGTCTCCTTTCCCCGAGGTTTCTTTTCCCTGTCTTACAAGTGTCCAGTTTCATCACATTTGTTACACCTAATTCAAGTTAACTTGTAGCTTTGCTGTATAATTTAAGGTTATCTTTTCCCACCAGGATCATGCAGAATACAGTGTCTAGAGGAGGTGTTATAATAACCAGAGGGGAATGCTGAGGATTCCTTACCAAAAAGGAATTGACCTAAATGGCTGCCCATGTGATATGTTTATGCATATCCCTTTCTCCCACATTCCGCAAATTTAAACGATTCCATTTTAGACATCACTCCCAAGTGTTAAATAATAAAGTAATTCTAGCCCAGATTCTCAAGTAAGCACAGACTGAGCCACCCAGCACATTGCCTGTGTACCTTTGAGGATCTAGGTCTTTGTGTATTTTTCTACTGCCATTTCCTACCAAGGATTATAACCAACAGCTTGTACACAAAGTCCTCCTGTAATTTTCTTTTAAGTACTGCCTTCTAGCTCTTCTTTCTATGGTGCCTACAAAAATATTGACAGCCACTGGAATAGTAGAATGTTGAAAACCCCAAATGTTTTTTTTTCATAGTGCATTTTTTTCTGTTGATGCCCATTTCTTTCCTTCTCCCATGACAAGACGACTTAGAATCTTTCCCCCACATCTTAAGAAGCATTTGAAGATATTCAGTTTCCATTCTTGGAGGTCAATGAAAAAACTTTTATGATCCATGCTTTGTGTTCTGTGAATGCACAGTTGGAGTTCTCTGGGTACAAGCTGAATGTTTTTCAGAGGAGAAATATTATAACTTATAACATAAATTATGTGTGTAAAAGACAAAGCCAGAAATCTTATCAAACTTAACAAGAACAGAAAACTATGTGTCAGAGTAGAAGCTGGAAAGTGGTATTTGGCAATATGTGGGAGCAGGCTTAGGTTAGGAGGCTTGTACAAGGCACTACCTGATTCCACACGGAGTAAGGAAAGCCAGACCCCATCTAGCATAGAATCTAACAGGAACAGGAAAGATAATAGGAATGGTTTCTGGAGACAAATCAACAGTGATAGGAACAGCAGGAAAAATGTTGGGCTGCCACTGAATACGGCAGAGAACATGGTGACAAAGGACTGAAAACCTGAATTGCTCAGTCTCTTTTTTTTTTTTTTACCTCCATTTTTTTGCTGGTAAGAGCTGCCTTCAGGAATCCCAGGTCACTGATGCCAGTGTCTGAAAGAAGGAAAACTTACTTCTGTGAAGAATGGTCAAGTTAGGGAATACTTAGACTGAACATGCAGAAGTCCATGGGACCTGATGACATGCACAGAAAGGTGCTGAGGGAGAGAGCCAGCTGATATCACTGCTAGGACAGTACGTTGTCTTTGAATGGTCATGATGGTCAGAGGATGATTCTGAGTACTGCAGCAAAACAAATGTCAATTCTGCCTTCAAGAAGGATAAGGAGGATCCAGGGAACTCCAGGCTGATTATGGAACACATTCTTCTGGAAGTAATTTCCAAAAACATTAAGAATAAGAAGTAATTGAGAGTATTCAGCATTGATTTATGGAGGGGAGATCATGCCTGACCAGCCTAACAGATTAAATGACTGGCTTGGTGGATGAGGGGAGAGCAATGGCTGTTGCTTTGACTTTTGCAAAGCTTTTGACACCATCTTCCATAATATCCATGTAGATAAATTGATTGAGGTACGGGCTAGACAAATAGACAGTGAGGTGACCTATACCAGTGAAGTATTTATATTTAGTGAATGTGACTTTGAAATGAGTCTGTTGCATTATATTCTGTGCCTTTTTGGCAATGGTCAGTAGTTCTGTCTGCTTACTGTCATGGATAAGTGCTTGGAAGTGCTTAATGAGGTACTACAGTTTGGATAATAATATAAATTAATACAGTAGTGCAAATTTTACATATGATGAAACATTTCCCTCAATCTAGATAAATTTATTTCTTTTCACCATGAGTAGTTTGGCTGCTCTATCATAAGTTCCTAAAAGCTATACTAACTTTTACACCAAAGGATGGACTTCCCTTCTATTAGAGGGTCTTCAAGGCTAAGTTTTGTAATTGGGAATTGAGTGTTCAGTTGAAAAGAGATGTACATTATTAGATGCTCTCATGATAAAAGGAGAATCTCGGGGTAGGGGTATTCCATTAGTCACATAAAAACATGAAGAGGTGATAGGAATTCTAGTTCAAATTAAGTAAGTTGCGATGAGTGCAAGCCCCATGCATATTTAGAAATTGCTGAAATTTTGTGTGCAGATGACACTTGAAGTGCTGTGTTCTGGATCAGTAGTTCTACTCTGTTGCTTCTTTTTCATGAAGGTTTGAGAACTGAGATTTTTTTCCAGGGAGATCTAAAGAGAAAAGAGGTCTGTCGTATTTCAAAATGGTGGCCATATCTTTTTATTTTTCCAGCGGTGTAGAGGTTGCAGTGATTTTGCAGAAGGTGCCCTTCTTGAAAAGATGTATTTTTTCACATTGTTGAAGTGAAACTGTTATCAGCCAAAGTAGTGGTTCATGGGAACATAGGGAGTTATCAACTCAGCTGATAGCATCTGAACATTGCTGCTCCATGAAGACAAATGTTGTCATTCTGCTTCTGTGTACAGGTGATCTCTCAGCTGAAGGTTATGGGGATCTCAAAAGGCAGTTGATGCAGAGATGTTGGAAAGCATAATGGGGGAAAAGAGAACCATATCCCTATGCTGTTTCATTTTGTTCTATGCCCACGTATTACACTTGCAATCATTAAAGGATAGGTGACCTCCACATGAAAAATGTTCCCAAATTAAAATGTGCTAAGATGGAGTTAAAATTGAGAGTATATATCAACAGAAAAATATTTGAGGCATTGCTCCTGTTTGCAACGTGAGGACTGCAAACTCTGCAATTTCAGAGTTGAGGGTAAAACATAAGCCAAACATGACAGAAAGGCATTTGGGAAAGAGACAGCCAAATAAATTTGTTTCTGCTCAATAATAATCTCATAAAGAAAAGGGCCAAAACTAATAATTTTTCTTACAAATATATTTAATTAAGTTTAGATTGCTGAGCACTAATTTTACACTAATCAGAAGTATCACCCAAATGCATATTTGCAAGATTCTTCTCTCTTGCTGGAGTGTTAACAAAGGGAAAATTTTCTTACTGGCTTATTTTAGATCTTTCTTAAGTAATTTTTTGTGGAATGTCAGTCATAGCAGGAGTGGAGGAGAGGTCCATTCCTCCTGTTACAATTGGAGTTACAATTCTTTTGAACTAAAAGTTTGGGCTGACTGGTTTATTTGTTTGGCTGAATAACCACAGCTGCTTGACATGGCAAATTAAAACAGGTTTATCTTCATTGCTTTTGAAACCATGCTGACTGCAATCTGAAGAACAGTGAGGTATGGAGATACTGGAGAGCTTTAGAAAAATGGTAACTCTTGCTCTGTCATTTACTATGCTGGAGCACTTGAAGAAATCTAGTTGGATTAGTGAAATGTGCACAGCAAGTTATGAACACATGCATGTAACTACATTGTTCCCAAATTCCTAGTCCTTGAATTCTTATTTCTCTTCCACTTCAGGGGGGATTGCGTGTGGTATTTGTTTCGTATGCAAGGAATGTTTGCTATACTGAAATTATTTTTGTTTGCTATTAAGGTGGTAATGGATCAGGAGCAATCAAATGGGAGGTCTCCATCTGGGGGAGCATATTGAGTTCGTGTGTCCCCTGTGAGCCAGGCTGCATCTGCCAGGAAAGCACTGCTGCCTCTGCTTCACTGAGCAGGGGCTCTTTTTCTTCCCAGGACACCAAGTTCACACACTTGTGAAGCTGGGAAACTGGCAAGGAGAGAGAGTTCACAGTTTTCTTTATTAAGGCACAGTTGTTGCTGCTTTATCCACAGTGATGGACAGTATCCATTTTCCACGTAGCAAAACATGTCAGCCCAAAAGCATGATTTGACAGGTCAGCTGAGGTGCCCCAACACTCAGCTGGCACCAAAAGCATCAGTCCTGCTGAAGCCATCTTTAACCCACCACTCTTTGTGTCAGATCCAACAGTTATGTGGTCACAGGGTGAGTCATTTTGTCTAGCTGATTTGGTAGATAAGATATCTAGTTTTTTCCATTAGCTGAACTGATTTTATGTGTAGCTTTACAGCCACAGATTCGGCATGAGGAAAATGACAAGAGCATGAGACTAGCATCTGTGGCTTCAGGGATAGAAAGAGAATGACTGCTTCTTTAAAAGCCATTAAATCCTAAAGCCAGCATAAAGACATCAAGTACAAAATAAACCAATCTGTCAAAATTTTTATGGGGGAAAAAAAAAGCCTGTGTCAAAATATACAAGTGATGACAGAACCTTTATTGTGGTTTAGCTTTGTGTTAAACAGGATGTCATCCTAGAGGTGATCCCAGGGACCTCTGTCAGCTTCTGTGTTGGTAGGTGGAGATGACTGCCCTTTTGTCCAACATGTTGTGGAATATTGCCTGTAAATTTTGGAGTAGAAAATACTGTTTTATTGAAGTCAAAATTCTTCATAGACGTATACTGATTTTTGTCAAAATTTTCTGACAGAAGTGAATAAAAAATTTGGCTTATAAAAGGTCATAGCACTTCCCTTTGACTGTATCATCTTGATTTTCATCAGTGGCAAGAGAATGTCTCATCATATAAATGACAGAGCCCTGTAAAATTTAAAACAGTGATGTTCAAATAATTCCCTTTGATGTTATTGAGACAAATTAATTGACAAGGAAAGATTTTTGAGGGAAGGCATTTCATCTTGGGCAGTCTCAGCTCTTTGCTCTGATTCAGGATGAAAGATTTTTCAAAAGTCAATTTGCTGGAATTGAAATTGTGAGTTTTCACACACAGCACTTTCAAATTGTTTGTGTCAGTAGGTATCTGGAGGTGTGCCACTCATACCAGATCAGGTTATTTACATTTTTATTACCTAGTTGTGTTAGAACTCTATAATAACATGAACTACGAAGGTCATCCTTGTAGACTACTTACTAATTGTATTTATATGATGATGTAAAGTTAGATGTGTAAATCTATGATACAATCTGGAACAATACAGAACAAACAGTCTAAACTAGGTTATGGAAATAGGCCACTTTATCTTTAGAAATCCTCATGGCACATTGTGTGGACCTGGTCTGAATGAAGGGGTGGTTAATCGATTTTTTAGTGTAATTTTTATTCCTTGTTAAAAATTCTGTCCCAGGAGCTGTGTGCTTTCTTACTTAGCTTTCAGAGCTGGTCTTTCCTAACAATCTTTTATAACCTATGAAATTTACCTCTGGGTTATAATGTTGAGTTTGCACTGTTTTGTCAGCAGAGAACCTGCTCAGGTCAAGCACTCTTTGGTGAGCTGGTATCCTGCTGCTGAAGAGAAAATAGCTGCAGTATAAGGACACACATGAGGGACAGAATTTACAGTCTGAATAAGGGCTTGAAGAACTTAAGCTAGTGCAAGTTCTTAGAAATTATTTTGCATTATAAAAGTGTTGAAAATCCTCACCTAAACTATTGTGCTCTGAGAATTGGAACTTTTCTGATGAAGTTAAAGACCTGCAGGCAGGTAGACCCTTCACCAGAAAACAGCCAGTGCCGGTCTTGTCCTCTTGTTTTATTTGAAATAAATGTCATAGTTGTGGTAGGCACCGTGTGAAGCCTTGCACAGGTCCTGGGTGTTGTGGATGCACTCCAGAAAGCAAAGGATTTTGCTACTTCTACTTTTCTCCATTATCTAAGAAATCAGCGTGGCAAGAGAAGCTATCTCATTTTATCACTTTGAAACTGACAGTAGTATTTTAAATAAATTATTTTATCCAAGATGGCTATTTCGGAGCATCCTGCTGTCGGACGCCATCTGTTTGGTGAGCGTCATCATTTGTGACTTCTGCAGTGTGGGAACCAAATGTCAGACTGTCAAAGCGTTTTCTATCATGCTCTAATTCTAGCTGAACAGAATTCCTATTTATTCACTTTGCTCAAGTAGTGTACAGTAGAATTTTAGGCTTTTTAGCTGCACCAGGATTACAGGCAAGTGAAACCCATAGTCTATCTACAACCAAGTTTCCCTAGAACAAGAGTTTGAATCAAAGTACAAATTTAGTCAAACGAGGCTGTCAAGACAAAGTTAGATGTTAGCCTGTTGATCACTCCTGACTGTCCATGTGCTAGGTAGATTCTTTTTTGAGAACGTTCTCAGATGAATGTGCTGTTCTTTCATATATAAAGTTAAAGTCTGGTCTCTCCTGGCCGCATAATGTTTTGTTGATGTATTCACAAACAGAGTGTTGACCCAGCCACTTCAAAGAAAGCATTTTCCCTTGTCTAGTTTATCCCATCACCATAAAGCTATAGTCAGCATGTTGCTTTTCGCTCCTGTGCCCAGTTCTCAAATTTTTTGGTTTCTCCAGCTGAAAGTACATTAGTTGTGTTTTTGTTTAATCTCCCTGGATTTTGTGTTTCTTTAAAATTCTGTGTACACCTCATGCTTATGAAATCTGAATTCCCATTTAAACTAGGCAGCATATGGGAAGAACATCAGCAAAGGTTAACTAAGTGTGCTCAAAAATACTTTGGTTTCGATTGGTGGCACATCATGGTGTTGACAGCATCCAGCAAGCTGGGATGGTCAGTCAGCCAGGGTAAAACTGTTTTCTACTATGTCTTTCTGTTGTAGAAAACCAAAGCAACCACGGGTGGTGTGGTGGTTTTTTTTTTGTTTTGTTTTGTTTTGTTTTGTTTTGTTTTGTTTTTTGTTTATTTTAGTTTTCTGAATTGATGTTGAAAATCAAATTTATTTATATTTATTTTTATTGTACCTATATTCACATGGCTGAATTTCACAAAACAGATGAACAACTATTTTTTTTTCAGGAAAATGCTGTGAATGGAGAGCATCTGTGGCTAGAGACAAATGTTTCTGGCGACCTCTGCTACCTGGGGGAGGAAAGCTGCCAAGTCAAATTCTCAGTGAGTTATTTTCGTATTTCTTTTTCTCTTTCTGAGGTAACAAGCCTGGCTTCAGACTGATGCAGTGCTCAGTCACTTGAGAGCTCGAATTGTTTACCTGTGTTCCAGAAGGAGAGCAAAAAGGGCGAAAGGCTGCTGGTAAAGACTTTATTGCTTCAGGAAAAAAGCCCAAACCAGTTTTGATTGACCCCAATTATTTACACAGTGAGAATGCATGTAATGAACAGCTTTACTAACATGGTAAGGGAAAAAGGGGTAGAATACTGAGATGTTTCAGGAATATTGAAAGACACTAGTCTATTTTACATAAAAATATACACAAATATATCACTTGTTGCAGCCTCTGAGAGGAAGGTCTGATCAAATTTCTGGAATTTTAATCACTGCAAGGGTTTGAACTGAATTTTCCAAACTCTTGAATGCACTCACCAGAAATGAGTGCATTCATATTTAAGTGTTTACCTTCTCCTGTTTGGCAATATTCAAGGTTAGCTTTCTGTTGAAGCCTTTCTGCTGTATATGTAAAAGTTTCACTGGCCTGATCTCAGACCCATGTGTGTCTGTTCTTTGTTACCATTTCAGTCTACTTCAGGAGCTCTTTTTGCCTAGTGTATCAAATTGCTTCAGCCAAAGAGAAGAAAATACCCAACCCCCTCTTATTTTGGTATTTAGGAAGTTTGGGGAGAGAGTGGGGTTCCTGTGTTCAAGTCATTGATTTGAAAGAATGCTCAAGGGAGTATCCTAGGCCTTGGACTGTGAAGGTTAAAGGGAATTCCTCTTCTCTGGGATGTTTGTGGTTACCATCTGTGATTCTTCATGACAATGTCTTTCTGCTTTTATTACCACCTGCCCCCACATCCCTCACCTTCAGAGCATTTAATTCAAATCAAAGCATTTTGATTCTCTAATCACCCCCAGTTTTCAGGGCAATGTGATCCAAAATACTAGTGCTTTCCGTAGCACAAATTTAATATTCATCTCCCAAAACTTCTCAAGCAAATTGGTTACATTATGGAATATAGCATTAAGGCCAAGCCTAAGAAGCCTGTGCCTCATTCAGAGTACTGAAGCAGAGTCCCAACAACTGCTGATTGTGCGGTAATACTCAAGGGAAGAGTTGCTGTGTGCTTGCTGTGCACTTATGTTGGTCCTGAGGCACCGAGTTTTGGCAAAAGCCGGACGCAGGATTTGTTTTGCTGAGTGAACCTTTGGTCTGACCCAGTGTGATGGTTTTTGTGTTCTCAGCAGAAGTTTGCCTTTCTAGAACTGAGAAAATTCTTCATCATGATTTAGGGCACTGAAAGTAACATGGAAATGTAATAATATGTTGCATACGGTTTTACCAGAGATAAAAACATACTTGAAGTTACCAAGTTACAAAACGTGTGAAAGCTTAGTCTGCTATACAATGCCATGATTCTTCAGGTGAAACATTAGAGCACCACATGCATGTGAACATGTACAGTTAGGGTGTATCTAGATAATTATGAGAATTAATAAAATTATTATAATTATTCCATAATGTGGGCTGAAGCTGTGTTCCCTGTTTCTTCATGAGCTTATTTAAAATATGCTGAAAATTATAAAGAATTTATTTATTAGAGATTTAAATGGACATGAATAAATTGAATGTAAAAATCTGTAGCAAAGGAATCTCAACTTCTCGTGTATTTATAAATCTTCTGTCCCTCAAGCACAAGTCTGTAAGTTAAATTTCTATGAAAATTAATTCCATCTGGTTAATTAAATTGAGTTTATGGAAGTAAAGTAAGTAAATACATTCTCTCTTCTGGATGTATTCTCTTGCCTTTGATATGCCTTGGCCCAGGGGATTCAATGGAAATTATTTCAAAAGCCCTACTGAAATTAATAAAACTAACCAGCATAATTGAGAATTTTGTCCCTGCTGTAACATTTCATAAGCATTTAACAGCATTCTCTGAGAATTTTATCATTTTTTGCTAAAATGACTCAAGCACCCAAGTGTTTTTCTGCAAGACAATGGTCAGGCCAATCAAATTAAATATTATATGATAAGCATGAAATGACTTCTTGAGAACTGGTCCAAGTTTGGTGATTTGCATGAGCAATTTTTCTCCTCTTTGCGGTGGCTTGGCTCATCATCTTCATTGGATGCTTGCTTTTAGAGTGATGCTCTGCAGTGTTAGCAACCTGATCCTCTACCTAAAGGGAGGCATTCACTTCTAGATCACAAGCTGGAGTGCTGTGGCTGTCTTTTTCACAAAGTTCATGTTTTAACCAGAAGAGCTTCAGATTGTATTTATTTATTTATTTATTTATTTATTCATTCATTTATTCATTTATTTTGTGCACAACTGAGACCACCAAAAGAGGAAAAAAAAAAAAATGTTGCACAGGGAGTGAACCATCTCCTGTTTTTCAGCTGACTTTGTTTTCCTGCTGGGAATAGCTCACTTCCATGCACACACGTGTCCCTTTCCTGTTGCAGAAGTCTGCCCTGCGGAGGAAGTGTGCTGCCTGCAAGATCGTGGTCCACAACGCGTGCATGGAGCAGTTAGAGAAGGTAAGACATTGCCATCTTCTGGAGCCTGATGTAGCCAGCATGCTTTTAATTCTTCTAGTGAGGTTTCAGCCTGGAAAAAACTATATGCCAAATTAAGTTTACACAGCTGTTTTAACAACATACTTGTTAACAAAAGTTGGCTTAAAATTCCACTTTTTTTTTTTTAGTATATTTCTTCAAACCCCATCAACCACAAAAAACCCCAAACCCAACAAAATTCAAAACTGTACAAAGAAAAAAAATTACAGAATGCTTTCACAGTTTTAATGTTAAAAAAATAAATTGTCTCTACTTCTAGATTAGATATTGAAGCTAGAAAATGAAGTATCCTGTCATGTACGAAATTGGCCTTTTAGAATTCCCCAGCTAAATCTAGAGTAATTAATTGTATGACAGCTATACTTATTATGAGCAGTACAGCATAAGAGGGTAGTGTGAACCTTTCCCCCTGTATTTACTAGACTATGCTGTTTTCCCCTCAAAACTTCAGAAATCATGTTTTTGTCTGTAAAATGGAAAACATCAAACCTTTCCTTTATACTACTGTTATTTCTGTGAGCATCTGTCCTGCTTCTCAATTCCTTCAAGGATCCCTGATCACACCCAAGCACCTACAGAGTATCTATCACTGACTTCAGTCTTCTCCTCAGTGATTTGTCTTCATTATGCCTAACTGGAAATGTGCTAGAGAAATCTCCCCCCACCCTTTTCATTCCTGGTGGGATATGTGAAAAAAAATATGTGTGGGAATTTCCCCATTGCTGTCATTAGAGCTTCATTTTCACTTTTGTATGTTTAGCAATGTTGTTCTTCATAAAAGAAGCTGATGCATAACAAATTTATAGCAGTAACCCTGTAAGGCAAGGGCTTTTTTCTTTCCAAGTAGTTGGACTCATGTTGACAAATCCCACAGTGACTGCCGTAATACCAAGTTGGAGAGGTACCATTTCCACCCCCGATGCTTTTATCCACAGTGAAATTAACATTAGCACATGCTTTCAGCACAAAATGTTACCAGTGAATTTTTCATGACTTCCTTCATCACCAGCAGTGCTGACTTTCCATAGCCCAGCAAGCTGGTGGCATTGCCAGCCAGAGAAAATGAGCACTTAGATAAAACCCAGCTTGTCTGTGCCATTTTGGAGACTGTGAAATCCACCTCTTGGCAGAGGGTTGTTATAAAGTCTATAAAGTTTGAAACTGGTACGTAAGTCTTCTGCTTGGCCCTCTCTGCAAAGGTGCACGTTTTAAGCAAAAGAAATATAAGCTGCATCTTTCCAGCCTTCCATGGCTGAGCAGAGTGAAACAACAAATTGCAATTCCAGGTGAAGAGCAATGGAAGAAGACTAATATTACAATGCCCTTCATTTCTTTATAAGTACTAGGTATTTTGCTTACTTCTTTTTTTTATGTGCCTTTTTAAAGTTATTATTTTTATTTTTCTCCCTAGACCTATTATTTTGAAGGCAATTATTAAATGAGGGAAGAACTAATTTATTTGGGGAGGGTTGTGTTTAAATTTGGAGAAACTTGGTTCTTCTACCTTCATAACCGAAACATAGCTGTGCAGTATCTTTAAATGTTTAATTCTCTGAAGCATAGTCAACTCAAACTTGAATTTATTTCATTTAGTGCATCCTTGCTTCACATATCCTTTGGTCTTTTTCCAGACCTCTCTCTTAGTGTATTTTTTAATTTCTACATCCCTCTATTCTTATTTCTATATATTTTCTTTTCTCCAAACTTTTTTTTCCCCTTTCTCTAGGAAAGACTGCCTTTTTTTTTAAATTACATACTTTTCTCTCTTCACCTTCCTAAAAATGTTTTCCATTCATGGAAACTCCTGTTATCCTCTTTGTCTTTCCTCTCCCATCTGAATTGACAATACCACTGCACGAGGCAGTACAATACTGCCCAGATGATCAGTGGTTGGAGAGGTGGCTGAAAACTTTGTAATTTAAGGAAAAGGTAGAAAAGCATGGTAATTTGCATGATTCTTTATGTAAATGACAATTTCTCTACAGATTTTTTTTCTGAAGACATAAAGATGGGATGTGCAAAAAGGTCTTACAGAGTGAGATTTCCAGTACCTACTAACTTTTGAGACCTAAGCTGAAGTCTGCACTTGTTTGCAAATGATCTTCAGAAAAACAAAACAGATGAAGCTGTTTCCTCCTAGAAGGAGGAGGCAGTTTAAATATATGAACTGAGTAGGCAGCAATAGTATTAGTAAAGATTGGGGCTGTGTAGAGTTCTAGCAAGGAGAATTAATATGGCATATGAAAAGAGATTTTCCTGACATCCAGGTAAGTTACTTTTTTCCACCTAGTGAAGTTAATATTTTAATATATAATAAATACTTTGGAAGTCTGGTCTAGATAAAAATATTAGAATAAATTTTCTTTCAGCTCACTTTAAGTTCTAACAGTTTTATTTCAATGCCAGATTAATTTTCGCTGCAAACCGACTTTCCGAGAAGGAGGCTCCAGATCTCCAAGAGAAGTAAGTAATGGACAAATGACGATTACTTTTCATTTGACATGTGTGCTGATCCCCCTGGTGTGCAGCTGCAGAAGTGCTTTTAGATTGAGAGGAGTCTTAGACAGAGAATTTGTTCCCAGTGGAACATGTTCTCCTCTCCAGAATAAATGTAAAATGAATTCTAGCCAAAGAACGCTATTACTTACGCTGACAGAAACCATTTCACCTTTCTGTTGTCTTTTGCCCATTCATTCAGTTATTCTGCCTTTTTCCTTTTTTCTGGTAGCATTTTTTTTCTTCCTGGCCTTTGAGCTAGTATTTTTATTTTTTAAAAAGTCTATTTCCCTCTCCTTTCACTTGTTCTCTCTTCTTTTTTTTTTTTTTTTTTTTTTTTTTTTTCCCCTCTAGAAGTATCTCAAAGATAAAATCAAACATTTAAAAACCTGAATTCTGAGGAAGCAGTTCTGGCCTTATTTCAGTGTGGATAAAGAAGACACCACCTTGTCCTTATTCCTCCTACAGTTTTGGTGGTTTCTGAGGTTTCCTGCAGTGCCTGCTGCGCATTTTGCTCCAAGAATTACTCCACTGGCTGAAGGGACTTTTTCTTTGGTGTCTGTTAACAAATTTCACATAGACGCTACCCCTGAGTGCAAGGTGCCAATGTTCCTATAACACATCTTTTTGTCCTTGTTTGCAGAACTTTGTGCGGCATCACTGGGTGCACCGGCGGAGGCAGGAGGGCAAATGTAAGCAGTGTGGAAAGGTAAGATTTCCAGCACAGCACACGCATGACACAGGGCACTCAGGAATTTAGGGTAGCCAGTAGGTCCTTCTAGTCAATGCATTTTTTTCTATCACAATCATTTGGCCTCTTTTAATGGCTAATGACAAGCCTGAGATGTTGAGCATAAAAGTCCTGATCCCCACGTGGGAAGAGAAAGGCAGCTGCATCTGCAGGAATGAGCGCATCATTTGTCCTGGGAGGTTGTGGTGTACTGGCTGCTGAAAATGAGGAGGAGGAAAGCTGTGACTCCTTGAGCCTTTTTAATTGCTAAGCTAACCCTGTACTAATATGATGTTCTTGCAGTGCTGTCCTCTGTGCCAAAATTGTGATGGCCCATTTTTTAGGCTCCTGGAAAAGAAAGGCTGTTGCTTTCTTTCTGCCCCAGCAGACTCTAAGATTTGTGAGACTTCTTCATATATCCTCTGCTTCATAGGTTGTAAAAGTTTATTTCTAAAAAGCTATAAAAATGGGAAGAAGTGCTTTAGCTACTGAAGGTCTTTCTTCTGAAATATTACGAACCCCTGAAATATATTGAGAGATATTTAAAAATTAAATTAACAGGGATTTAATTTCCTTTCTCTAGCACTATATTATACTTTTGCCTCCCTCTTTACAACTAGTGAGAAAGTCCATGTCTTGTCTCCATGGCACAGCACTTCAGTCAGAGGAAAATGAGATTTGTATCTGGATACGCACACAGATTGTCAGCTTCCAGCTGCAATAGGACATGCAATAAAAACGTGATGTCCTTTTTATAGCAAGTAGTATGGGAATTGTCCGGCAAGGATAATTGACTTTGCCATCCTTCTCTGCCTTCTTGGCCTGGATCTCCCCTACAGGCATTTGGAGTTGATTTTGCAATGAGAGTGCTTACTGGCTATCATATCAGAACCTGTGCTGGCTATGGGCAGCCTTGGTCAATACAGGTCTTCAAGTCCAACCATCAGAGAATATGGAGAAGTTCAGAGAAAATCTCAGTTTTCCCCTCAAGTAAGAAATATTCAGTTAAGAATAACATGACTATATTGTAGTAGAGCTGTTCTTTGCCAAGAAAAAAAGAATTAGAGAAAATTCTAACAAAAAAACCCAGTTACATTTATTGGCCAAGCAGCCTCCTATTACAGCAAAATACACGTGCTCTGAAAACTTTTCAAAAACCTCCAAGGAAGAACCACCTTTATTATTCTCTTGTGTTGCGAGAAAAGGGGAAGTGTCATTGCGCAGGTTTGAAAGCAAACCAGTGAGAGGCTCCAAGTCAGAAATACAATTTAATAGGGAAAAGGTAAAATAAATGCAATAGTACAAAAAGCAAACCACTGACAAAGTCAGAATACAACCTGGCACCCTGTCAGTCAGGGTGCTGGTAGCAGTTCAGATGAAGTGGTCCAGTTAAAGCAGTGATCCTGTAGAAAAAGAGTCTGGTCTTTGTCTGAAAGTCCAGTGGTAGCTCTTGTCCTCTGGGAATCCAGTGGGAAAAGGCTGTCTGTGGTGTTTGGAATCCCAGTTTATATTCAGGATGGAATGCTTGGTTTCTCCCTCTGTGTGGAGCTTCTGACAATGGGATGATAAGGCATTGATGGGCCCATTAACAAAAGATTGTCCAGAGGCAGTTATCTATGAGCCATGGGCAGGGTCCTTGATTGCCCATTAAACAAAGATAGCTCCCAGAGGGAGGAGGCAAGGAAAACACTGCCCCACCTGGATTCAATATTTTATGAAGATGGTAAAAGAATAAATGCTTTTGGGCACGTCTTACACTGTAACCTAGGACAGTCATTGAAATAGAATGAAGTAAATTTAAAGCAATAAAAGAAAGTACTATTCGTGGAATACCTAATGATTCTGGTGGATCTCATTGTTGTGTAACAGTCCATGCCTGGAATGGGATGGTTAAGTATTTCAATGATCATTAATAACAGTTCCACTAAAGAAAGTTTTTAGGATATACCCATCTAATGGTTCAAATCATAAGCAAGTGGATGGGAATTAATGCACCCCATATCCTTAACACAGCCTTGTGGCTGTATATTCTGTGTGCCATTATGTGTCTTGGCTGACACTTCTTGAAAAATTGAGTATGCAGTTGTCTGTCAATGTTTCACCTTAGATAAGAAGTGCAGTTTGAAAGAAATTTTCTTTATTATCATCACTTACAATGGTTCACAGGTGGGACCATCTTGTAAAAAATGAACTGAATTCCTTTTAGATTAAACTTAATTGAAAGTTTACTCTGCAGTTACAAGTGGGCATTCAGTCCACAGGACCAGACTACAGCTAATCCAAAGTAAAATTATCTGAAAATCCTTGTGTGTAGTGTCCTGAGTACTAACAGAGCCTATGCTACCCTGTCACACATTGCTAGTGCAAATAGTTGCTTGCTAGTTACTTGCTAGTGCAAATATCGCTTATATGAACTCATCTAGGCTTTAGGTTTTTTCTCTTCTTCTCAAGGTTGATTTCACTGATTTACTGCTGAAGTACTATACAGAGAAATTGATACCAGGGAAAGGGGACCTGGAATGTGCAGTGTAACCAAGCAATCTATTTCTGTCTCTGTTTCATGAATTCCCAGAAACTGTGCCTTTATATTTAACAGTCTATCATAATTTCTTTCCTGTGGTCTTGCCTTGTTGAACCTTGAGTTCATGTAAAGTTGTAGCATTTACAACACCCTTTAGCAAGAAATTCCTGAACTTAAATACATGCTACGAGAACTACGTTTGGCTGTTTCAAACCTGTCACACATTAGCTGTTTTTCCTAATGCTTCATAGCTCTTTTGTTGGAAGAGTTGGTAATTAAGTGTTCCCAAGCCATGGCATCCACACCATTCATGATGTTTAAGAATTCTTTTCTTTCTCTTGAAGACGTGGAAAAAAAGACAGTTTCATAGCTGTTAGATTTTTGTTACCTGGGATCATCAGAGAAGTCAGGATAATTTTTTTTAGCTTTCTATAATATGACATAAAAATGCTCAGACCATGTGGCCCAGCATCCATTTCTTAACTATGTGCAGTAATAGAAGCTTAAGGACAAGTGAAAAGGAATCTTTTTCTCATATACTTCCAGTTGGCAGTGGCTGAGGGGTTTTTTGAGACTGACAACACATTTTGGACCATAATGCTAAACAAACACTATTTCTTTAACCTTCTGTGGTGTCCAAAACAGGGTGTCCTCTATACACATTCAGGGTGTGTCTACAGTGTCTCTCTGTCACTGGTCCCTTTAAAGGCCTGTGGATGGATGCAGAGCTGCATGTAAAGCTAGGACTGAAATTTCTAGTACTTGAAAGGCCATTCTAGTTCTTTGTTATCTTAGCAGAGATCACCATCCAAGTGCTTCTTTTGCAGTCTGTATTTGAGTTGTATTCATACCTGGCTCTCCTACAGTAATGTTGCATTAGGGTATCTCTAAGAGCACTAAAAAGAGAAAACCTGTTGTAGGAAAATACTGGCAAAAATATTATAAGTAGCCCTAACACTGGTGTGAAAATAGACTTTTGATGCCATGATGCTTTTTTTGCATTTTATGTATACCCCCTTTATATACTCTTTTCTATAACTTTTATGTGTTCTTAAGGGCCTTTTAGCCCACATATTTCTGATTCTTCCGGTTTGATAACTAGCATAGACCCAATATTCTGTTAAGCCAGGAGACCAAACATCTTAGAAGCCTCAGACACCAAGGTGTTCTCTGGAACACATTTTGTAAACTAAGATAGGCCTGTCCAGTGGGAGAAAGTTCCTCTGGGAGGGGGGTTCACTCAGCCTCTCATTGGGGAATCTTTGATAGATATGCTAATTGGTAAAGCCTATAATGTTATACCCAAACTATTGTGGGTGTACATTTCGGGGGGTGCTCACGGGGGTGCATTTCAGTGTGCATTTGGATGTGCATTCCAGCGTGCTCCACCTGGACGGGGTGCACCAAGGATCCTTAAAATAAATACCGAGGTAAAATCCCTTTTCCCCTTCTAACCGTGTTTGGCTCTTGATTTTAAGACCAAGAAAAGGCATCACTTTAATGATAAATACTTCTGAGAATATAAATAAAATATCAGAACTAGTAATCCCCATGTGCTCTGTTTGGCGCATGGGTGTCTATATCAATTTGTACTTTGATCCAGACTATTCAGACAAGTTGAATTACCAACACAAACTGGTTTTGTGGACATTCAGGTGTTCTTTTCCTAAGAGTACATTTTTTCTGATGTGCACAACAGTTTATTTTTATAGGAGAAGCTCACAACATGGGGTTTCATGTGTTGTGGAGGGATTGGTTGCTGGAGAATCAGTGCTAATCATATACTGTTAGGCTGATGTTGTCGAAGAGGTGGAATTCATTTTCTGTCTCAAAATTTCTAATTTGGTCCGGAAGACCTCCTTGTGCATGATCAAAGACATCTGAAATTCAGTTTTCCTTCTCACTCAGAGAAGGAAGAAAATATGATTTCTAGTGAAATATGGAGGGTTCCTGTGTTTTGGTCCAATAGTCCCTGTCAAATCTCACTGTGACTTACAGTCACAGTGCACTGATTATTTCATCAATTGCTTTATTCATAAAGCTAGCTTTCAAATAAATACTATCCTACCTGAAACTTGTGTCCTTAAGAAGAATTAGCTCACATTTGTAAAGCAATTTGAGGAAGGCAAATGATGGTTTATTGCTACTTATCATTAATATGTTTTTATTGCTGTATCATTTTCTCTAATGACTCCCTAAAAGCCAAATGGCTTACTAAATAAATGAAAAACGGTCCATCCAGAACCAGACAAGCTGCTCAGTCCATATGTTTAAAATGCACAACTGATGGGCTGTGGAATTAATATACTGAATTTAGTTTTTTATTAGTGAAGATTTTGGGAGAGAAGAGTTTTCTCCCAGCTGTTAGCAGAAAAAAACAAAACACTTCATGCCCATGAGGGACTGAAATATTTCTTTTTATGTTAATCCACTTTGGAACAAGGAGGAGTGAGATTTGTGAGAAACATTATGAAGCACTGGAGTAAGTAAATGAGAAGAGTGTTTTATCCAGTGTCAGACCTCTGTTCCACCACTTTATATCACAGTTACTGTCACTCTGTTCTTATGCCTACACTGAATGACAAACAAGATGTGCCCAGACAGAAGTATCTGGCCAGCTTGTCTTTGTTAAGCCACTTCACTACACTCCATTGCTAAACCTGAATATGCCAAATCACCATCATTATGAGGAATCTACTCTTTGAATTTCTCTGAATGTAAACCCTGAGGCATTAGGGGAAGGATTGAAACAAAACCCCAGAAATCTAGCCGGAGGTGACACAAGCCTTTTCAGGAGCTGGTCTGGGCAGTGAGGTCCGTGTGGCAAACTGGTTTGAGTACCTGCTGGGGACACCTGTGGAAGAAGCTGCAAGGTGGGCAGGCAGGTAGAGCCTCCTTTCCTGAGTATCCATAGGGTTGTCCTCAGCCGCCCTCTGTTGTAGCTCAATCCCTCATCTAACAAGACCAGGACATCTCTGCATGGTTTTTTTTGTTGTTTATTTAGTTCTCCTTGGTGTGCTTGATCTTGTCATTTCACTGAGACACTAATAGGCTCATTTTTCCTGCAGGATAAGAAGGGCTTTAATAACAGAAGCAGTGAGGCAATGTCCTGTTAGATGTTACTAAATCAGTTTATAACTTTTTTGCATTGGGTCGTGGGCATTATCCAACATGTAGGAGATTTAGGTATTACTCAGCTTGTTGAAAAGAAAACTGGCTCGCAAATTCATCACTTGGTAGAGAGATTGAATTAGAAAACTCTGGGTGGTGACAGGCTGCTTACAGAGGTAGAGAGAGGCTTCATGGAAGCCCATGAATAAAGGATCCAGCCAGCTGCAAATCTGAAATCTAAGTTGTGAAGATGATTGTGACAAACTGTTCAATGAAATTCTGGACTTCCCATCCCTCCAGCCATCAACCCAAATCAATTTTTTTTCTCTGACTAAAATAAGCTTTACCTCAACTCAAAATTACAGACAGTATCTTATTATTTGTTGCCTATGTTAGATGCAGAATTATCACAATATGACCCAATTGTCTTTTCCAGCCTAAGAATTTATAGCAAAATCGTATTGTATTCTACAGAAAGAAATTCCTCTCTAGGAGAATAAAATCTCATTTTCTGGTTGGGGTGGACTTTTTTATCTTTAAAAATGTAAAGAAATATTTTATTTTAACTGTGTGATCTGAATTAGACTGCATTGGTTTTTTTGGAACTTACTGGAAAGATTTTAATCTGAGTTAGTTCAATAAAACTAGAAACTGAATTACTTCATTTCCCTGTCAGAACATTCCCAGGGAGACATTGTAATTAATTTTGTTCTGTAGTGAAAAAAAAAAAAGTTAATTCTACTCTGTAGTAAATAAAAAAGGAATATTCAAATTCTTGTTTAGATTTAGAACAAACTAGGCTGCAATGACAGAACAGTTTGTTAACAGAAAATCTGAAACTTTCAGGTCTGTAGAAATCCATTAAAAATTAAAATAAACATTCCTTCTCTATTTCTTTCATTGTTTTTAAATACAAAAAAAAAAATAAGGAAAAGCATAAAATTTTGCAGAAATCCTTTTAAAATGATTGTGTGTGAATATACCCTAGGAGAAGAACCTTCTCTGTTACCTCCTGTAATTGTTTTATCCCTCAAAAATCTGCTTGCCTAGCACAGTCACTTGGCTAGTGTTAGAGTTATAAATTTTCTTGTAGTCAAGAGGAATTTAATCCTTTTCCCACCCTGCTTATTCTAGGGCTTTCAGCAGAAATTCTCCTTCCATAGTAAAGAGATTGTGGCCATCAGTTGTTCCTGGTGCAAGCTGGCGGTAAGTGGATAATGCTTCACAAGACTGTGATCTGGGTTTAACTAGGAATGATTGTGGGGTTTTTTTGGTTTGTTGGTTTGGTGCTTTTTTTTTTTGGCTTGGTTTGTTTGTGTTTGTGTCTTTTTATTATTTTTTTTTTTTTGTAAGAAGGCATGGTTTAGGAAGATAATCTTTAGTTACATGTTCCTAAATCTCCATGGTCTGAAGAACTTGAAGATGGTGGAGTTGGGAATATTGATCCAGTTTTTGTACCATCACCCTCTTCTTCTTCTCCAGGCTTCCCCTTTGTCTTTCTTGTCCTCCTTCTTGACTCTACTCTTTCCCTCTCTTCCAGTTCCATAACAAAGTCACCTGTTTCATGCTACATCACATTGAGGAGCCATGTTCCCTGGGGGCTCATGCTGCTGTCATTGTGCCTCCCACCTGGATCATTAAGGTGAAGAAACCTCAGGTAACTGCATGCTGATGTCTGTTTCTGAAGCTGTCTGGCTGTGCAGGGCCTGTCTGGCTGTGCAGGGCCAGCCTGGCTTCTCTGCTTGGTCCTCCTTCATGAAGGCATGCTTGTTCAACCCTGTCTCTATCCCTGAAACCCAGCATACATCCATGGTGGTTATGAACCGGTATCCTCCTTCCCCTCCATCAAGTCCTTCAGTATATTTCCCTGTTTGGGATGATTAGCAACAAACATGACTTGTTCTGAGCTAATTCAGCTCAGAGTTGTTCCTGTGAGTTCAGCAAGCATACTGCAAGAAATCCCCCGTGTGGTAGGCAGTCAAGCTTGTTTCATTAAATAGAGCTGAGCAAATACAGGGAAAAACTTCACAAACATTTGCTTGAACTGCAGTAAGAATTGGCTGTGTCTGGACTGGCATCCCTCTGAATTTGCCTTTAATGGACATGTAAAGAATCAGGTCTTACTTACACCAGTGCTTGCGCAGTCAGCGATAAGCCCACATGCTCATTTAGTTGCACGTAACAGGCATTGGACTTCAAAGCTTTTGTGATGGATTTGGTAGGTCTTGGAGAGGATGCTTCACTGGTGAAGACAACAGGGAGAAAAGATATCCAAAAGAGAGCTAGCCAAAAATTAAAAGGGGGTTCACATGCAAGAAGTATTTTTTCTTTGAAAGTCTGTTTTCACTCCAAGTTGAGCTGAAAGAAACAAACACTGAACATATCAGGAAGTCAGAAATGGAGGTTAAATTTTTATTTCAGAATAATATTCTTTATTTCAGTCCATCCTTGGAAAGTGACCTGGGCTTTTTGACTCTGCCTCCTGGCTGTTAAGAAGAAACTAAGAAGTTCAGGCTGTAGCCAAAGCACTAAGGCTAAACTAGTCCACGAAACAAGAAAAAGGCCTGAGGCCTAAATTGAGACACTGTCTTTAGTTCTAGTTTAGGGATATGACCAGCAGATTTGGGCATGAGTAGGATTTCTAGCAAGCTGGTTATTGAAGACAAGAACAGTGGAAAGCAGAAATATATGTATAGAATAACCAAAAAGTCAACAGAAGAGGCCTGTGTTTCTCCTTTAGATCAAGAGAGAGCATAGCAAGATTCCTAACCACCTCCACTCTGAGATAAAAGGGTTTTTTTGCCATTTGTAGATTTCCCCCACACGCTTCTTTCTCTGTTTTACTCAGTCTCCTCCAGAGAAATAATTTTTTCTCTTTTGTTGAGGCCTGTTTGAGTCCTTGGCAGGGACTTAATATCCTTGGCTAATTTTCAGCAACTGTGTTGTATTTGACAGATGTATCCATGTTTGACCTTATTAAAATAAGCTTTTCTTCAATACTTTTAATTTTTATTTTACTTAATTTTTAGTAAAAAAGATAAAAACAAAACAAAAACCAACCAATAAACCCTGATGTGTAATTTTCTTTTGATTTGGCTTTTGCCCAAAACAGGGTACCTTTCTTATAATATTTGTAGAGAATTTGCTTTCTTGTCCATTATTTTTTTTTTAAAACTTCAGATTAAAAAATAAATCTAAGGTAGTTATAATTTATGTAAAAAACCCCTTTTAAATAAAGGCTTAAAATGTTAAACTTAAAGAAAGTATCTCTTAGCTTTGTATGCCTGAGTCACGAGTGCAGAGAAAGTACTTCAATTCATTATTAACTTGCCATCACACCTCTAGTCCTTGAAATTCATGGTCGGTAGCATGCAAAACCTTCTCTTGAGTAGCTGAAGCATTAAATAGATCAAAATTATATTTAACACAGACAATGGGTGCATTTCCATGAAGCTTCTTAATAGCACCCACTGGAGTTATGGGAAATGCATCCTTATTACTTTAGAAAATAGTGATGCATCCTTTGGATGTGTTTTCAGATTTTTGGCAGAAGTCTTGTTTTCTTATTTTTTGTTTCCTTAGGAAATATTTTTCCTCTCCTGCTGTTTCTGGCCAGCTCTACTTCTATGTATTATGATCCTCTTCACCCTATAGAAATGTTTGGTAAACACTATGAAATATTCAGTTCATTTGATCCACAGAGCACAAACACAATATTTACAAATTTTTGAAATTTCACATTAAAAAAATGAATGTGTAACCAACAATCTGTTTTTCACATGTTCCACAGTCAGAATAAATTTGGCTAGAAGCTTTTTGGGTATAAAATATTTCCTCAGCTCTAATTAACTACTTACATGGGTCACAGACAACTTCTGAACTGAATTCCCTGCTCATATAAAATTGATTTTAGTGGTGCCTGCATCCTGTTTGCTTGTAGTTTCCTTTAAGTAAATAAGATGGCTTTTTGTAGCAAAACCTTGCCCTTTTTTATAATTTTTATTTTTTGATTGCCACAAAAATGGTTTTCCATGCTCATTTTGTATAACGTGGGTCACCACCTTTTAAATATTAGGCTTGCACAAAGACCACACTCTGTGTCTCGTCACCAACGAGTGACTTCACTTGTGCTAGTGAAGCATCCTGTTGTAATTGGTTAAGAACAAATTTATGTTGACAACCTATGTTCTGAATGGGAAGCTTTTGCTTCTTGTAAGAAACTGATTGCAAGATGAAGAATACTTGGAATGGTTCAAACAATTTTGGAATTGGTGGTAGCCCGGTGTGTAATGACCCACTTACATGAATGGAAAACTCCCAATACCTCTTCCATGTTATCTGTAATGTGAGCCACTTCAGTAATTTTCTACTGATTTTTTGTATTGTTAGCAGTGCTTTGATACCAGCTCTGTTTTCCTGGGGTTCAAAACAATTCCATCTCCTAGTTTGTGAAGCAGGTCACCCCTGTTGACTGGTGGTATTTTGTTATAGGTGAGGTTTGGTAGCAAAAGTGGTGTTAGCTCTGGCAATGGACTTGCTATGTGCTTGTGTTGTGGGAGACAAGTAGATGATAAGGAAGATCTGGCTGATGGATTTACAGATTGAGTCTGTCTTCTGTTTGAGAAGACAAAGGCAGTAGCTGTAAAATTCCAAGGTTTTTCTGCTCAAGGTGAGTTAACTTGGTGTTTTCTTCTCCTCCTTTGAGGACTATGAACTAGTTCTAGTGAATACTTATACTTCAGGGTTTATTTCTTCATTTCGTCAATTGCTAAGTGCAGCTGGCTTGTCTGTTAGTGGTTTGTGAACAACCAGAAGATGGTCAAGACTGACCTTCCCAGATGCTGTTCATTGTTTAAGTAATTTGAAAATCAGTGTGTTGAAAGCCTTTGAAAACTGAGGCTGAAATGTTGTAAAGGAAAAGGTTGAAAGGTTTCATTGGATTTGTCTGAGGTAGTCCATGGCCTTTGCACCAACACCATACAAGAAGGATTCCAATTCTTCTGTTGATCTACCTAAGCTCGCTGAGAGCTATACTGACCACTCAATAATATGAAAAAATCTCTTTTTGAAGATGGACAAACTGACATCCACAAAGGAGAGGTTTCCTCTCTAGAGGCAAGTTAGGATTTACTTATGGTGCCCATTTAAAGGTATGCTTTGCTATCAGGTACCTTGCTGAATAACATTATATGTTTACAAAATACTCATTACCTTGTTCTGTGAATAAGGTATTATATATCCATTTCTTCACTTCAGTGTGCAAAGACTGCTGATACTCTTTGGCTGTTACTCTTCTGCATGTTTGCAAAAAATCCTGCATATATTTAAGCAGCTTTTTTGCTGTTCATCTGCTATGGACATGTGGTTGCAATTACTTTAGGTTCTGTTAACACTATAGGTGTAGGCATGTTTAAAAAAAAAAATTAAAAAAGAGGTGAAATAACATTGTTTAGTGTCTTTTTGAGTATGGAAATGAAAATGGTTATAATCATGGATGGAGGCTCAGACTTCACCTGTTTCTTTAATATAGTTGTATGCCTCTTCCCACCCCCCTATTAGGTACATTATAGTGGGATTTAATGACAACTACATTTTAACATTCTTCAAATTATTATTTTACAATTAGTCAGGGTTTTACTGAACTGTCTTTACCCTTGGTATGCATGTGAGCTTCCAGCAGACTGCTAACAAGACTGTGGATAGACTAGATCTCCTCTCTCTGTCTGGTGTTTTGCTCCAGTCCAGGGAGAATCCTTCAACAGAGAATGCCTGAGGAACTACGCTAAGGCCCCCATGAGAAGCAGCTTTGAATATGATGCCCCCGTAACTTTCTATTGATATCAAGACTTTTGCCCACAATATGACTGCTGAGGTAGGGCAATGAAAGACCATGGAGATGGGATTGCAGATGCACTTGTGTAGTCAGTGCAGTCTTTATGATTTATCATGCTTTCAGGGTCACTTTGGATCAGAGTAGGGAAGAGTACGAACATGTCTTTAGGTGGTTTCTCAAAATATGGTCTAAAAGGGCAAATTCCTGAAATTGCTCTGCAGAGCTATCTTGTCTTCAGTATTTTCAGTAAGCAATAAGGCATGACCATTTCCTTCTCCAGGAACGCTGAGAGCTTGGGACCTTGTGTTCTACAGCAGGCTTCTCTTGGTCTAGGTGATAAAGGATAATTCCTTTAGGTATTTGAGTTAGATGTCTGTTAGTTTTTCTTTTCAGGAATGTGGAGGCATTCTCTTGTGTATCTGGTGTGTCATACTCAAGTCTCTAAATTCTGAAAGTGGTTGATGTGTGTTCAACAAAACCTAGTAGCTATTCCTGTTGATATTGGATAACAAGCAGGATTAAGAATAGACATCGGTTTTTGCAGATTTGATGATCTCTAGAGGCTTGTTGACTTTTATTAGTGGTACACTTCTGATCAAAGTCAGGACAGAAACGAACTTTCAGATGAGCTGAGTGAATCTTGCTTTCCCTCTTATAGCCAGGAAAAAAAAATCTATGAACTTTCTTCTAATTCCTCAAGCTACTTTATTTCCTGGTGACGGCTAGACTAGAAGTTGAAATACTGCAAAAATATTTGGAATATTTCCCATAAGACAAAATTTCAATTATGGAAATGGTTAGGGTTTCCTGCAGGTATAACTTTAATTGCTGAATGGAAATAAATAAAAATATATAATGAAATTCCCCTTTTTGGACTGTTCTTATCACACCAGAACACCTTTATGCTCAGTGTCACCAAGCAGACTGTCACCTGCCTGGAGAAAAGCCTTGACCTAAGTTCTATGTTAATAGGTTCTGCAAAAATACAAGCAGTTCTATGGTTTTTTTTTCTATGTAGTTAAGTGATATTGTTATTAAAAACTCAACAATCAATAACCCCAGAAACACCTTCTTTACTTAAATCCTTGAAAATTAACAATTCAATTTGCTCCTTAGCAGATGATTACACAAGTTTCTTGATAGGCTGGAACTGACTCTACAGTGCCAGCATCATATGCCATGGTGGCCTACGTTATGTTGAGTCATAAAGGTTGCCAGAGCTAAAACTTGTTGTTTTCTTTCCTTAAAAAAAAAGCAAACAAAAAAACATGAAAAATATCTTATTTATCATGTTTTTTTATTACATCTTTATGCAGGTGGTCTCCATACCAGGAGACGAGCCTGATTGGGCAGGAGACTGGAGCCCCGAAGGGGAAACGGGCGTCTCCTACCCCTATTGGGAGGGTTGGCAGGTACAACATGTGGTGTTATGTGAGTCTATGGGAGCATCTGATCTTTTTTCCCCCCTCACAGCGTGGGAAAGTTTCCAGTTCCAAAGCACCAGTCTGGTCTCCGTGTGTGGCTTTCTCCATAAACGGTGGTGTGGAAGTGTAAAGCATGCAGCGCATGTAATTTAAATCTCGAGCATGTGCCAGATACTCTTATCATTCTCCAAGTGGACATGCATGGAAGAGCTTCGTAAAGGGGCTCTGTCTGGGCCTGTCTTCTAAATTTTGTTTTGCTTTTCATGTATTCTTTTTTCTTTTGATGTAGAACTCCTTAAAGACTTCAACACGGCGAAAGAAGAGAACATCCTTTAAAAGAAAAGCCAGCAAAAGAGGAAATGAAGTAGGTATTCAAGTGCTTTGGAAATCATGCTCCTTTTGTTTAAATGTCTAAATACAGACTTAAACGTTTTTAGGCTTTTTTTCTCTTTTTTTTTTCACTGAAGTGTTTAATATATTTTTCCCTTGGGAAATTCCATGCTATTGAATTATTCGTTAGAAGAGATAAAACTTGTTTGAGAAGTTTTATTTTCTGAGTTGATTTTTTTCAAGAAACAATGTACCAGACTCCAGAAGGACCAGCACCCTAATGAGTGTTCCCTTGGGATAAAAGAGACTCAGCTCACACCCTTTTTTCCCACTAATCAGAACAGGGGTGTGAAACTGAGGTTGTGAAATCCATGGTGAGTGCATTGATGCAAGGCTGTGGTCCGGTTTGTGGATGTCTTCTTCAGGAGATGTCATATTAAAATTGGACCACAGAGAGAGAAAAGAGATTATTGATCTATTGGTTTGATTTACCATGTGTCTTATAGAAGACCTTGCTTCCAGATCCTTCCTAGTGGATTAATTATATAGACAGACAGCCTCATGGGAGAGGTGGAGGGAGACTCACTTTTGCATAGCCAGGGCTCTCTGGTTCAAGTCCTTTCTTGCGTGGTGGGAGAACTTCAGACAGGAAACTGGAATCTGCATCTGTAAGAGCCCAGGACAGTGCCCTCATTACTGGGCTCTCTGGTGTCCTGCAGGGGTAGGGAGGCAAATAGTTTTCTCATTGATATGTCATGTTGGATCTGTGGCATTTGTTCAAAGGTGGGAAGGCAGCAAGGCCAAGAATTTGAGAGCACATTATCTGCAAATAAGTGCTTATGCAACTTGTCTGTTGGAGTTAATGGAATAAGTAGCCTATTTCATTCTGTTTTCTTTTGGGAGAACTGTTTGTATTAGAAATAACACCGTATCTGGCACATCATTAGTGTTGTGTGAATAATTGTAGGAAATAGGGTCAGAAATAATCTTGAAAAAATTTTGAAATAGTTGTGTGCTACCCTGATATTTTCCCCGTCTTATTTTATTCTGTTGTCTCAGCTGGATAAATTGGTCTCAGCTGAGCACCACATTGACATGGCTGTACTATTTCCAGTACCTGAAGTAGTTTTCTCAGAGCTAGGTTGGGTCTTCTGTGTACACTATGCCAAGGAAACATACATCACTTGTGCTAAAGCTGTTTCTTGCTTCTGTTTCTCAGGACAACAAAGGCCGGCCTTTTGTGATAAAGCCTATCTCCTCGCCACTCATGAAGCCACTGCTGGTTTTTGTCAATCCAAAAAGTGGAGGGAACCAGGTAAGAGTATCAGTTGGGTCTGGATCACAAAGTTTAAGTTTAACAGCAAGATTTCTGCAAATGAGACTAGCTCTTGGCCAGTCAGATGGGAAGGACTCTATGCCTGAACTGCAGTCCTCAGAAGAGGTCCTTGCTGTGGAATGGCCTTTCTACTTCAATGGAGTTGGATGACTGGAATGGGTACTTGGGTATTTGAGTGGTTGTACTCTTGTCTTCAGATTCTTGAAAGGAATCTAAAATGATAGTTTGGAGGTTTTCAGAAGATTTCATCTTTCTGCAGAAAATTTAGATTTCCACTGAAGTTTTAGACTTACCTTTATCCAAAAAGTGGTTTAGCTTTGTTAGGAAAGGCTGTTGAAATTACTGAATGTGAAATGACATATTCCTATGGCATCTAAAAAAAATCTTTAGTGGTCTTATAGTGTACCATAGAGACCAAGTTGCAGTGACTAAAATACAGCAGACTTCTTCCTTAGGATTCTTGGAATGAATACTTATCCAAGTGAATATTTTCCAGGTTCTGCCACTTTTTGAATATCAAAGAATCTGAGTGCCTTTTGATAAACAGGGCCTTGTAATAGAAGAGATTGATGTAAGAAACAACAGAGGCCTATAGAGCATGGAGAGTAGCATAGGCACTGCTTGTTTTCTCCTCTGATAGAAGAATTAAGGAGAATATCAAATGAAACTGTTTAGACTGATTCAAAACAAAGGAAAAAGCTGGTCCTCCTCACAGTCTGTAGTTCAGCTGAAAAACTCTTTGCAATAGGATGTTGTGGATGCTAAACATTTACACAGGCTGAAGAAGATATTTGGAAGTGAAAATCCTGAAGATTACTGAAGTCCTGTACCTCTCTCTGGTTCAAGAGTTCTATGAACTGCACACAGCAGAGACTGGAAGAATATTTAAGGCAAACATTGCATTTACTCTCTCTCTCCTTATACCTTTTTCTAGCTACTATGACTGCTATTCTTGGTTCTTCAGGGAAGGTGTCAGGCAGAAGAGCCATCCCTCAGAAGGGAGAGCTATGGAAAATTCCTGATGTGTACCCTCAGGCCATATCTAAAAGGCATTCTTGAATTAGAGTACAAGCTCACCCCATAGAGTTCTTAGCTCTTTGCTGCTAGTAAGAGATCCTGTCACTTTGTGTCTGGGCAGAATTTGAAGGAAGGAAATTGAGTGGAAATATGAACCCCAGAGATTGAAAAAACAGTAATTATATCTTTAGGTGATGGGCTGGCCACACTGTACTGAGCAAGGGGGGCAGCTGTACCCCACAAAGTCCTTAACTCCTGCTGCTTTAGATGGTAGAGGTTACAATTATGAAAGATCATTGTGGTGATGGTGGAGGCCTGAGCACTGTCATTGCTTGGACATTGGGCAGGACACTGCTCAATGTGATGGACACTATGGCTACAATCTTGTTCAACTTCTTGCTGTCATGGATGGCTGAGGGTGAGGTGGGATAACAAAGGTTTCTTCTTGTTGCAGGTGGTGAGAGGCAGGAGAACAGGTTGCTGTGGGAGATGAACCTTTGGTTTAACCCGAAATGCCTGTTCCTATGAGCCATTAGTGATCTGTGTTGTTGAAATTAGTCTATATGCCTTCATGTGCACCTTGTCCAGTTTGGTGGGTTGCTATTCTACAGAGCAGTCATTTGCTATGCGACTTTCTAATTTGTCTTTTTGTTTTATGTTTGCTTTATAAAGCACAGAAAAAAAGAAAAGCAGTTCAAATATAGTGAATAATGCTCATTGTTTTTTCCAATAATCATTAACTACTCATAATTTCCCTTCCTTTGATTTTTCTCTCTTGCCAGGGCACCAAGGTTCTCCAAATGTTTATGTGGTATTTGAATCCACGCCAGGTCTTTGATCTCTCTCAGGAAGGGCCAAGAGATGCGTAAGTACTCGAGCCTTCATCACTGAGCACCCTATTTCTTGTCTCGTCAGGAAAGCAGGGAAAGATCTGGCTTGGCTAGATTAGTGACCGTGTGAGGTTTGCATATCCAGGTTTTTGGTAGCATGGGAAGGACTGCAGTGGTGGCTTTTGTGGAGAGAGGTCTGGAGCTGCCCCTGTGTCCAGACAGAGCCATGTCCAGATGGCTCCAAGGCTCGCTACAGATCACAGTGCCTGGCCATTCCCTAATGAATGAGCATTCCAGTGGGGTGAGGCTACCTCCAGACTGCCACACGTGATAGCACTGTGCGACTGTCCCTGCTTGCTGAGCAACTAACTCGTCTTATCGGGACAATAGCTGAAGTGTAAGCCTCTTCCAAGGGAGAGAGGAGAAAGCCCTCTTTAAAGGGCTGATTCCTGCTGCCAAGGGTTAAGAAACCATCCTTCTGTGGTATTGGACATGGGGATTCTGGCTTTACTTAACCATCTGTTCAGAATGACTTTCACAATTCGTAAGTATGTTTTGTATGTTTTTGTAAATATTGTTACTATAAATATTTTACAGTAATAAGGTAAAATTAAATATTTGCCTGTAGAAGAACAGTCCAAGTGTTTCCTATTCAAGGCACCCAACCTTTTTGTTTTCCTGCAGAAACACCTGCAATGCTGTTCTCTCATGATGTTTGGAAGTTTTAAGTCAGACATACACTTTTCAGAGCTATATAATGGGGCAAAGGAGGATTAGGTCCTCTGGTCACTCAGCTCTCTACATGTGAATGTGTCCCCCCCTTCATTAGAAAATATTTCATTATGCCTTTCTGAAGGATGCAACTGAAGGAGCAGGACTTCAATGGGTGCTTTTTCTGGTCTCTCCTGTTGATATTTAGATCACATATCCAGAGAAAGAACTCTTATTACATATTCTTGCCTTCTGTGGTGTTAAAATACAGTCACTAGCTGAAGAAGCTGTCACATTATACAAGACTGAGAAATAGTAACTCAACAAATCATGATGAAGAACATTAAATATTGTTTTAAAACCTCAATGTTTAAATTTGTTTGCTTTAGGGTAAGAGAAAAATGAAAGATTTTCACCTCTCTAGAAGGAATATGAAAATCTGGGAAGATGCTAAACTGATCAAATACTTGTCAGGAAGTGCTGCCTAAGATGGAGGAAGGCCCCATTTCACATCCTAGTGGTTTTACATTTCCACCTCCACTCATGTTCTTAGTAATGAATATTTGAAGATGCAGTAAGTGGTGGTTACACTGTCACTCAGAAAAATGCATAAAAAGTGTCTGCATTATTGTTCTTACATTTTTTTTTCCTTTTTTCCCCCCTTTCCCTCCCTGGGCAGGCTGGAGCTGTACAGAAAAGTGCCAAACCTGAGGATCCTGGCATGTGGTGGGGATGGGACGGTAGGTGGCAGGGACCAGTCTTGGGCCAAGTGATTAAACTCCTCACAGTGGCAGGTTTCCCACCTCACACTGCCTGCAGAGGCATAAAGAGATAACATACCTTACACTTGTGAAATCTAATATTTGGTTTTCAATTTTCTGTGTGGCCTGGCCTGTGCAGATATGGGGCCAGATTCTCACGTCCAAAGCTCTCTTCCCTTTATGCATAAAGATTTTGTACAGCTTAAAAAAGATAAAGACTAACTTTGCTGGTCTCCTCTCACTGTTTACATTAGATCTGAGGGTCTAGAAGGTTAAGTTAGTGTCTGGGAGCCATTAATTCTTAATTTCTTCTCCTTCCTGCTAGATTTTGGTACATCCAGGTTCAGTATTTTTGTTTCCAACAGAATTTTTGTGTTCTTGGATAAGTGAATGGGGTCAGATCTTTAAAGGACTTGGGCACCTTCATTTGGAGAAAAACTCTGCAGCTCAGGGTCTGAAGGTCATGAGTGGTAATGGAGTTATTATAACTGCATTCTCTTTCCAGTACTTAAAAATATTTTAAATCTCTGTCTGTGCCACTGAGTGCTAAATACAGTTGAAAAACTGACTTTAATCTCTAGGGGGCTCAGTTCCCTAACATGCATTTGATGGCAATTTTAACAGTAAGTATGGTAAGGAAAATGCATTACTACTCACAAGATGCAGCGTAGATGTTTAGGCCATGGGGAGGTGGTTGGTTTATTTTGCAGAGAGCTGAATCCCCACTCTTAATTTGTCTCAGCTTGAATTTCTGGGGGAATTTTTTCAGCTTCTGTGGGTTCTTTTAAAACCCCAGTGGTAGGGTTATTAATATCAGTGCTTCCCCTGCAAGAGTGAAGAAAAAATCAGTGATAAGACTACTGTCTTGCTGGTACATGGGAAAGTAAGACATGACTGTTACTGAATGATGAACTTTCCTTAAGAAACCTGCGAGGCATTACTTTAGCAGGAGACATAATCTGAGCAAAAGTGTTTTGATCTGTTTTCTTTCCCATCTG
>VZTH01003961.1:1864433-1980899 GCA_013397815.1 Aleadryas rufinucha | reverse complement strand
GGGGGGGCAGTGGGCAGGGAATTAACCATGAAGATATTAAAAGAGAAAAGAATACAACTACATTGAGTCAGACCATCCTATTTCCTTTTGTTGAAATGTGCAAGCGAGAGGTGGCAGCACCTTCTCATTAGTATGAGCAGCACTCCACTATTACATTTGCTGCTGCTCAGTTTGAAGCAAATTAATATCTTGTTATTCCCAAAGCCATTACATCTAGAAATGAAAAATCTGACTCAAATGGACTTAATGAATATGCAATGAGACCAGATGTTACCTCGCATTACTGAGGTGAATCAGAACTTATTGTAACTTTTCCATCATCACTGCTCGCTGTTACTTCCCGGGGCAGAAGTGGAAAGCTTTGCTTTCAAAGCAGTCAGGAGCTTTCTGTTTACAGGGAAATGATGGTCTGCATCATCCTGGATTGTGCAACTCATGTACAAGGTTTAGAAGTGACCTCAAGTTAAATAGCAGCGTTGTGCTCATAAATTATTAATTTGAGTTCATCAGTTAAAAGCATCTCCAAAAGTGGTGGATGTTGTAATGTTACCTGTAGCAGTGGGAGGCTGAAGCACAGATGTGTGGATTAAGTCAGTGGCAATGACAACGGACTCTTTAAGAAGTCCTGGCCCTACAGATGTTATCTTGACTTTTTATACTGTCTCCTGTTATCAGTGCAGAAGTATAGATATCTTGAAAGAGAGAGGATTACTTACCTCTGAAAATCCCTTTAAAAGACCTCAGTATTTTTGGTGACGTCCAAGGTCATGAGAGCTGTAAGTACTGGAGATGGCTGTTGTCAGACAATGAACTCAAGTAGGGCATCACATCCCAGACGAATGCTTTAATAATTGGACAATTGGTTATGATAAATAGCTGTCTGATAAATGCCATTTGTGCAAAATTAAATTTATTTTCCAAGACACTTGGAGAAAGAAATACCCTAGAATACTAAATAGCATGATGGTTTCTGTATTTATCAGGCCACCCCCTCTGCAGTCCTTCAAACTGCAGCTATTTTTCCCAATGCCCATATTATGCTGGATGACTTTTGTAAAGCTCAAGTGTTATCCTGGTTTGGGTTGAGAATCTATTTGAAACCACAGTAATATTAGATGAGGGAAGAAAAATTCAGTCCAGCTGTAGTCAGGATTTTGGTTTTCTGTCCTTTTTAAAAGCTCACATTTCCACTAGAAACTCCATCTTTGAAAACTGGTAATAGAAAAAAAAATCTTCTGTTAACTTTTTATTAATTCTTTATCTAAAAATGCAACACAGGTTCTTCACAATCTTTTTTTTTTTTTGAAGTGAAAAGTAGTTTAAGAAAGAGTCCTTTGTTTTTGTAGCAAGAATTTCAGTCACCAAAATTTGATAACATCTTTAGCAACAATTCTTTCTCCTCTTTGAAAATTACCATTTAATGAGAATAAAATAATTTACAGTAATTTTTTCCTTCTGGGTAGGTTTCTATTTGAAAGTTTTATGTAGTCCAGAAGAAAGATAGGAGAAATAGCTCTCTGAAATAACTAATAGCTTAGGATACGAAAGAGATAGGTTTATTGTTCCAATCCAAAGCCTCCAACCCGGAGCCTTATTCTGCTTTACAGTCTACTCTTTTATTCTTTTATTAGATAAGTATGTGTGTATGTGTGTGTATATCTGTATATTGTATATATATATAGATGTAATATCTTGCACTGAGCAAAATAATTCAGCACTAAGATTTCTTCTCTGGGAAAGGGAGACTTGAGAGCAAGTTCATGCTTGGCAGGACAAGTTCTGAGACACCATGCTGTTTTAATGTGTCTCTCATTTTCTTTCATAACTGTTGTCAAAGGTTTAGTTTCTTTTGACATAATGATAGTTTAAAAAAAAAAATCTTAAATTGTCCATATTATTCTTCATTCATTTTAAAATTTCTTTTACTTGATCTCCTCTGTAAAAAAGAATATTATATGATCAAAATATGTCTTTGTCGTTTTAATATTCCTGACAGTTCTCTTAATTTCCCTTTTTATAGGTGGGCTGGATCCTGTCCATCCTCGATGAGCTGCAACTCAGCCCCCCACCTCCTGTGGCTGTCCTTCCACTTGGCACTGGGAATGACCTTGCCCGCACCCTCAACTGGGGTGGGGTAAGGACTGGCTGGGGTACCCTTATGTGGGGGCTCTCAACTTGCTGCTCAGATTTAGTTGTGTGGGGTGGAACTTCCTTTTGGCTAAAATAGCAGGCAGGGCTGTGTCCAAGGTCTGCTTCCCTCTGGCAGAATGGTTTGCTTCAATTTGCAGTTTGGGATTTTGAATTACTAATGATGTAGTTGCAATAAAAGTGTACATAGATGTATCTGGTATTTCAGGCCAAGTAACAAGAACAGTAATCAAGCTTCTAATTTAAGCATAATTCAAACTTTGTCTTTGTTTGTCCTTTACTACGGTACTGGACTTATTCCAGGAAAGGCAAATATACTTTGAATTCCTCTCCTTATGGCCTTACTTTGCCTGCCCTAGACTTGTGCACCTCAATACTAGCTTGTTAAAATGCTTGATCAAAAATTTATTGAGGGTCTTAGGCGTGTGTGAAAGGTGGGAAGTCTGTCAGGTAATTGGTGAGTAACTTGATTTGTTGTCACCATCAGTGGCTGATACTCTGGTCACTCTGCTGTCAGGGTTACACAGATGAGCCGGTGTCTAAGATCCTGTGCCATGTAGAAGATGGGACCATTGTCCAGCTGGACCGCTGGAATCTTCAGGTGGAGCGCAACCCTGATTTGCCCCAGGACGAGCTGGAGGATGGAGCACGTAAGGTTAGAACCTGCTTTTTCCCATAGAAAATATAGAATGCTTATGAACATCTTTGGGTTACACTTTAGGCATCATGGGTGGGGAGTTCTGCAACTTTTTAATTTTCTATTTGCATCTCTCCCTGAGACTCTTTTCATGTGTCAGTGATTCCAGAGTTGTGTGAAATGCATTTATTTGTTGTTTGAAACTCCTCGGCATTGAACATTTATGTCAAGGACTAAATCCTGAAAAAAATTCCCTAGCATTTTATCAGAAAGGTCATTGTAATTTTTCTCTAGTTGCAGGAGAAGCAACCCTGTGACTACCATCCATTCCCCAATTAGACAAAACTAAAAACATGAAGTAAAATTTTATTCCTTGGGATTTTGCTAGTGGATACCAGCTGTTTCCTACTTTACAGCAAGGTGTAGTGTATTTTTGTATTTAACTTCTTAGCATGTGGGTCTCCATGTAATCTCCAGCAGTGTATCTTGGTAGTTGAAGAATGGGAAAACTTTTGCGAGGAAATCACATTGTAATTTATCATTTGGACTGGAGATGTTGAAAACACTAAAACAATAAAAAAACCTCATTCTGTGGACCATTTTCCTCTTCTCAGTTATAAATTCCAGTTTATTTATTGGATGTTACACTTGCCTCTCTACAGCCCTGCTGGGTGTGTAAGATCCTGTAACAATGAAGAGGCCAGATGTCTACTTGCCTGCCTCATGCATCCTCAATAGGATTAGGGCTTCTTCTCTGGGACTTGAATTGCTCCTGGTTATACATGAAGCGAGAAGAACACAGCTGGAATTTCATTTGCCATGCTGAGCTTGAAGAGCCAGCAAAACCTTTGAAAACCTTTGTATTGGTGATGTGTTAAGTGGTGTAGCCTTATGGGAAATCTAAATGACAACATAAGGAACCCTCTGATGTGTTAACAAAGATACATCTATGATCATAAAGCACTATAGGTCTATTTGTGTTCTTTGGGCTCTTGTATCTGATCATTTTCCAAAAGCCATTACTAACCTTCAGAGCAACCTTCTGCTTACATTTCCCTGATATGTTCCACTTTGTTCTTAGTAGGTTTTCATGATGAGCCAAATTTAAATACTTAAACCCTGGTGTGTTGAGAAATGTTCCATTCATGTTGTTTTTATGTCTCTTTTTACTATCTAATTACAGCTTCCCCTCAATGTCTTCAATAATTACTTCAGTCTTGGGTTTGATGCACATGTTACGCTGGAGTTCCATGAATCCAGAGGTAATAGGAACTTTTCATTTCCTTAGCCTTGTGGATAGGCAGTTATTTTATTAATTAGAAATAGAGCTGGATTTAACATCCTGTTCTTATAATTCAGAAGTAAAGCTGGAACATAAAACCTTAAGATACATATAAGAAGAAAAAGTGATTGTATCATGAGTTTCCAAGGGACTTCAAGATTAAAAAAAGAAAAAAGTACGAGGAAGACTGTAATTTACTGGAGGAAAAGGGCTAAAAGGGAAGCTTTCCAAAGTTTTAGATCTTGTGAAGGAGATGACATATAAGTCAGGTGTGAGTGTGGAAGCGGAGGGGAAGAAAAGAGCCACAAGACTGGAGATAGCAGGAATATAATTGTGTTCTCAAACTGAACAGCTGTTACCTATGGATCAGTATGGCATAACAACCCTGGACTTGATACAGACCCAGAGTGTCTCTATGCAAGTTAAAGGGTTTAAGGTCCTCAGAAGTGTCAGGAATTTGAGCAGTTGTAGCACCTTGTCTGTCCCCTTGCCAGTGGCAGTTATGCCACTCTGTACAGATTGACATGTGGCTTAAGGACTGATATGAATGACTTTGCACTGATATGAACAGCTCTATTTATATGGTTTAGGCAGGTGTGCTGGTAGAAACAAACATTGTTCAGGTGTCTGCCTTCAGCTTTTGGTAATTCTAGCTTCATATGCAGGTAATTTTTCTGAAACACAGCCTTCCTTATATTCACTGTCATATTATCAGAGTGTCATTTCAAGATGAAAAGATAGCACTCTAATGCCAGGCTAAATAAAGAGCAGGATACATGATGGAATGAGCTAATGCATATTTTATGATGTTTAAGACTGCTTCAAGCTTTAGGAATAATAATGAGGGGCCACAAAAGGGCACAGGAATGAAATTATGACAGCTGTATGCATTTTTTTATGAGTGCATATCATTCTGCATTACTAATGTGGCTGTGAATATACCATATAGACTAAATGCATGGCTACTTTCTCATTTAATGGAGGCATTATTTAATAATGAAGCTATGGAGCGCTATAAAGAATGAATGTTATTCCAGACATGCCAGTGTTTTAAAAATTTACATGAGTGAAAAAGCACTTGGCAGAGCAAGCTGTGTGTCTGAGTATATATGGCCAGGAGAGCTTTTTGTAGCCCAGGTCTTCACTGCTGATGTCATCCTTATCTTCTCAAATGCTAAAATATATGAAGTGAATTCTATGTATTTTAGGAGATGAAAGCTTATAGCCTTGGAGGTGTTGCTGGTGCATGGGTTATATTGTTTTTCATGTGGAATTGGGGTTGTTCTGCTTGGAGGAGAAAAGGTTCCTGGGAGCACAAGCCTTTCAGTACTTGAAGGGGATTTTGAAGAAAAATGGGTCCTGTTTCAATAGGACAAGGGATAATGGTTTTAAGCAAAAAGAGTGTAAATTTGGACTAGATATAAGGAAGTACTTTTTTGGCAATGAAGGTGGTAAACCACTGGCCCAGGTTGCCCAGAGAGGTGGTGGATGTCCCATCCCTGGAAATATTCAAGGTTTGGTTGAATGAGGCTCTGAGCAACCTGATCTAGATGAAGGTGTCCCTGCCCATTGCAGGGGGCTTGGACTAGATGGACTTTAAAGGCCCCTTCCAGCCCAAAGTATCCTGTGGCTCAGTGAATTAAGCAATGCAAAGCAGATTATGATCTCATTTACCATTGATGGCAATCCAGAGAAATTCTTAGCAATAGTAGCAAAATGTAAAGTACTTTCACAGCTGTAGTATTTGTGCTCTTGAGATAGGTGGCTGTATGCAGTTGCTTATGTGGAGCTATTGTAATCACATATAGTATTAAAACAAATGAATACCATGCCTGCAAGCCAAAATAAGATAAATTGATATGAACTCTCAGCCTGGCAGGACACTTTATGCAGTAGAGATTGGTCAGCTGTTACATTTAGAATGAGCAGTGATTGCAACGTCTCAGAGGAACCTATATAGTAATGTGGCCTTTTCCATGGCAACATCTACGCTTTTCTTGTGACTAATCAGACTGAGACTAATAATAGTCTAATAGACTAATCAGATTGAGACTTGAGGGTTAGATCCAAGTCTAATGTATTTAGCTCTGCTTCTTTGGGAAGTGTTCTGCATAGCGGCTCTTTCCAACTTCCTCCATTGTTATCCTTACGCTTTGGTAGAGCATGGAAGATGCAATTTACTTCATCCCTGCTGACATGCTGTTTGATCCCTCAGCTCTGCAGGACTGTTCATTTGCGAGAAACTCCCCCACTGCACACAGAGTCTAACACATTCCGTTTTCTACTTTCTTGATGGTTTAGGAATGGTGGGAATGGAGTGAGCCTTGGATATGTACTCAGTAATTTACTTCTACAGTCAAAGTTACACTCTAATCAGCTTAAGGCTCTATTTGACATCACAGAGTTCTTCCTCCCTACCTGTGTTCGTCTGTGATGGCAGAAGTAGGAGCAGTCGGTTGAGGGACTGCTGAGTCCCTGACCTCAGAAAGGCTCCTTTCCTGTTCTAAACTGGGGCTTTGGTTGTGGGGAGTATTTGTCATAAGATCCGTGTAAGATCCAGTGCTGTGGTGTCTGCTGTCTGGAACCATCGGGGATAGTCACATGAGAAAATGTGCAGCACAGGCACTAAGCCTTCAGAAGCCTTCTGCTGCTTAGCATGGGGTGTTTAGACTCTCTGCAAGGAGCTGTGAGCTCAATAAGTGAGATGAGGTTGACTTATGCAATTAAATTAATTGTTTGAAGTAGAAGTGGCCCTGACTGAGTTTGAGTCACCTGTGACACAGCAACAGATATAGTAACTGAGCCAGCAGGCAAATCAGAAACCTCAAGCAGCTCATTCTTATAAAATGGAGCTGTATTTTGTGAGATGTAGTGGCTTCCAAGAGAACTAGAAGTATTGTTTTAAGTGGTCGTTTGAGAGGTAATTTGGATGTGTCCTCACTAATGTGATGCTTTATCCAGAAGGACTGCTTTGATAGTTTGATGTTTTCACTAGAGAATTGATGAGCAAGGGTGAGTAGTTGGTACTAACACTGAATACAGTGTCAGAAGGGCTACTTCTGGAATCTCTAGATGCCACAAACAATGAAAGCAGTTTCCAAGGAGGCCCAGGAATGAACTGTGTTCTGGGAAATGTGCCTTATATTGGGAGATTAAGGGAACTCCATTTAGCTTATTGGAAAGAAGGTTAAGAGGCGATTTAATCACTGCCTACAAGTATTTACTTGAGGAGAAGATGTCTGATAATTGAAGGCTCTTTAATCTGACAGAGAAGCATAACAAGATTTAGCAGTTGCCAGTTGAAGACTGAAAATTACAAGATTGGAAACCTCTACGTTTACATTAGCAGTGAAAATAATTAACCATTAGGCGTACATTAGTACTGGACTCAAAATTCTCCATCACTTGGAGGATAATCAAAATGAAACAGCTTTCTAAACAGGTTTTAGAGTAATCAATTCTTTTTCTCCTTCTTTTTTTTTTTTTTTTTTTTTTTTTCTGCAGGAATCTTTGGGTAAAAATGTCTATTCCTTAGTAACTCTTTAACACATCAGAATTTAAGGGTCTGTTTCATCTTGTAATTTACTATTGCTTTACTCCTGGTTCAAAGCATGCGTTAGTGTTTCATAAATTTATAATAATTCCTAGGGATTTGTTCTGCATTGCTAGAAACAGAAGTCACACAAATTGTCATGAGGGATCAGAAGATTAATAGTCTGAGAGGTGTTAAATTAACTGATTGAATTCTTGTTACCTCTTTTCTCATGTTTCCCTCTATTTCCACTCTCTACAGGAAAGGGGAAGGATTCAATATCAATGTTTGAAATCTGATAGCAGAGAAAGGCACAGATGGGGGACTCACACATGGAAAACATATTTATGTTAATATTTTCACTGATAACACTGAAAGCACTGTAGTGCTAGCAGGGAATGTGAAGGTATAATGATGTCTACTTGTTTTATTAGGGTGTTCATACTTTTATTTTTCATCCTTTCACAGAAGCAAATCCAGAGAAATTTAACAGCCGATTTAGAAATAAAATGTTTTATGCAGGGGTAAGTACAGATTTGTCTTACGGAATGTTGTTAACTTAGTAGCTTGAATGTTTTCTTAATTACCTTCCCCCTCACTTTCTCACATCAGGAGCTCATGCCAGTTCATTCTGCCTGTTACAATTTCAAGTGCACACATGCTGTTTCTGGCAGTGCCACACACAAGTGTCTGTAGAAAAGAGCCCGAGGTACAGTTGTTATACAGAGCTGAGCAAGTGAGGAAAGGGCCACTCCTTTGGACACAGTTCTGGTCATATCTTGGTCCCTCTGCTTCTGGCTCGTAAGCTTCTCAAGGCACTGCTCCACTGCTTTCAGGGTTTGGGAAGTGCATTGATAGCGGCTTTCCTAGAGGAATTCTCAAAGTTTTGGCCTGTATCTTTGTAGCTTCGAGGAGCAATCTTGGATGTAGGGAGTGCAGGGCACAAATCAGATATTTGGAGTGATTAATGATGTGTGAATATGCACATATAATTATCCACTTGTGCATTCAGGAGGCAAATGGACAACACTTTATTCTGAACAAGAGTTTGATAATGAATGACATAATGCATTTCTGGATGATGACACCCACTGCACCCGTGTGCCTTAAACATGGAAAAAAATATGTGAGCAAGAATTTGCACTTAATGGTCCAGGATACCATTGTGCTTGGGTGTTTTTCAGTTAAGCTCTTAAAAGGAGAAGTATCACAATTTAAGACAATAAAATGAAATCATGTCTTCTGAGAGAGTAAGTTTGACAAAAGGATGGCATTTTTGTAATTAGCTCTGTGGAGAGATAAGAACTGAGGAAAAAAAAAGAGAGGAGGTGTTCACAATTCCTGCACTTATTTCTGTTGCAGGCAGCCTTTACAGACTTTCTGCAAAGAAGTTCAAGAGATTTATCCAAGCATGTTAAAGTTGTGGTAAGTATAAGAAACTGTGTCATAGTATTGTGGGAAGGGGGCGGAGGTGGAGGTTTGGAGAGAGAGTGAGGTGAGAGTTTAATGGCTCTGTTACTTTTCAGTTTGAGCATGACATTTGCAACACATTCCAAGGAAAGTCTTGGGAAAGTTATTACAAAGCAGCAACACTTCTCTTGTCTGTGGCTCCATTCAGCAATTTCTCTGTGCTCTGTCACTTTGGCTTTGTAGTGTGATGGTACAGACCTGACTCCAAAGATCCAGGAGCTGAAGTTCCAGTGTATAGTGTTTTTAAACATACCCAGGTAAGCTCAAGACAGATTCTTGAAGTTATACAAGAAAAACAACAATAGTTTTCAAAAGACACCAGTTGTCCTAGACTGGGTGAATGTGCAGGAAGCATTTTGCCTCTGGGCTACCTTGTTGAGAACTGGCTGCTTACAATACTGTTAATGAGCAACCCAGAATGGCATCAGAGTTCAGGGTGCAGCAAAACCATCCTTTAAAAAGTTGAATATCCTGATACAGTAGAAACGCTTAACAAACACACTTTGAAAAGTTGTGCACCTAACCTGCAAGCAAGTTAGTAAAGAGACAGATTCCTGGTCTTTTGCTTAATTAGAATCAAAGTGTGAAAAAAAGGAAAGGGGGAGGAGGGGACAGAAATGGAGAGAGGAGAAGGACAAATATTTTACCAGTTAAGGAATACCAAACTGCTGAAAGAAGTCATAGTTTTTAACATGTTACAAGGTGTCTTTAATAAAAATACAGCTGAATTATTAAAAGTTTTTAATCTCCTGCTCTCTAGAACAGTAGTCGCCAAACTTGATTTGATTGTGAATCTCTATCAGTAAAAATCTGTTGAGCACCACCCCAATATATGTACATTTAGAAATTATAAACATGTACTTCTATAATAGTATTACAAACAATATAAAATATGCACAAATATAAATTAAGAAAGAATGTCATAAAGATGAAACAAACACTTATTTTAATGTTTGTTTTTAATGTTTGCTTTCTTATTTATTAAAAGTAAAAGCAATATTTTTCTTCACACACTCTAATTGTCTTGTCAGTTGTGGCTTTTTCTTGCATGCACCCCACTTTGGAGAACATTGTTTTAGACAACCTCCTACTTTGCAATCCCAAGCACTTGATCTTTTGGGTCCTGCACTGCAAGCTTCTGCTTCCTGTCACCTCTCCAAAGTTCCCCCTTCTATCTCTTTTAGGTCACTTTTACATCTATTCTTTGATGGTAGAAAAGAGAAATGCCACAGCTGTATCTGTTCCTGCTTCTTATGTTTCCCTGCCTCCTCAAGCTATGCAATGTTTTGCATTCCTTGTGCTGTTAGAACTGCTGAGCTAGCAGGGAGAGAGGAAATAGGGACAAAACAGCTTTATGGCTCAACAGCTCACCAGCAGGAATCAAAGCAAATAGGGAGAAAAGAGTGCTGCTGCTCTATTACCTGTTTCCTGGTGTTTCCCCATTTTCCTCTTAGAGAGGAACCCGATAAAGCTGATGGTGGATACATCTGCGGGTGTTGCATCAGCTTGGAAACAAGCAGAAAAGGTTTTTAATAGGCTGCTAGTCAGGACCCATCAGGGCAAGCTGCTGTCTCAAACTTGCTCTCCCAACTTCTCTCTGCAGGTATTGTGCTGGCACAATGCCCTGGGGAAACCCTGGCGATCACAGAGACTTTGAGCCTCAGCGTCACGACGATGGCTACATTGAAGTCATTGGGTTCACCATGGCCTCACTGGTGGGTACCCAGGGGTGCTGCCAGGCTGGGTGAACTCTGGGCAACACTGCAGAGTGCAAAATTGTCCTTCTTACTGAAGAACAAGTGGGTTTCCTTGCAGTCAGCTAAGGCCAAAGCATGCTCTGCTGTTAAATGGTAGAGTCAAATTGTTCTTTCCTAATAAGAGATGTATTATTTAGTAATAAAAAGTATTCTTTGCAAAATATGGCTAATTTGCGTCGGCAGTGCTCCCAAGTTAAATGGCAAGATTATTACAGTGAGAACAGTATGATAAGTCATGATTTTACTGTAGGAGTGTTTTATGATCAAATAAATAATGCTTTTTCTTTTGAGCTTTTGTATATTTCAATCTATGACATAAACGTCTATTTTTAGGTATAGCTGGTATATAAATATGAAATATTATATAAAATTATATGCATATACAGTTTCCATATGCTCAGCAAAAATCCTGTGAAACTTTAGTAATAGTTGTGGAAAACTTTATTAGTATTTCTTGCATGTATTTTCTCTCTCCTTTTTATTCTGCTAGGAAAAGGAAATTCAGCCAACAGTTTTAATTTGTCAGTGCACTTTCTGTCAATGCTGTCCTTAAAGTGAACTAAAACTGAGTTACCATAAAAGCACTCTTGCTGTAAATACCCTGGTGTCCTGCTATAGCAGTGGTCAAACACAGTGACAGTGTCTGCACAGGGTGATTAAAAGCAGCCAGAGCTGGTTGTTATCCCCATGCTAGCTCTAACCTACTTGAGGCACTGCAGCTTGGACTTAGTGTGGCCAGCAGAAGGCTCATAACTGGATTTCCTGGCAGGTTTTTATAGCTCACACTTAGTTCCACACCCATAGGTTGTATGGGTATGGAACTAAGTGTGAGCTGTCGGGAACTTCGTTGCTGCTGTCTCGAAACTAAGATGGATAAGCCTGTTTTAGCTAAATTCACTTTTTGTGTGACCTGCCTTCAGTCCATATCACTTTCACTAAATATCCATGATAAGGGCGTTTGTTTCCTCAAAGAGAAATTCAGGCAAATCTAATCTTCAAAGTAAGCAAAAGACAGTCTTGGTCAATCTTTCCTTTAAAAGTTTGTCTGGGTTAAGGATACTTTTGTGGCCTTTCTTTTGTTTTGATGGGTCTCATGGATTAGGGAAATAACCCACAAGAAAAATTTTGTTTATTAGCAGTGTAGATCTTGTGGAATACATGTGAAGAGTTTAGGGTATGTTTTCGAAAATGCTGTCAAAATTCTCTTTAGCATGTACCAACTGACAGTTTTCAGTCAGAAGAGTTTTTGGGTTTGCCACTAACACTGTTCCAGCCAATAGAAGTGGCTAAAGTGATCTCAAAAGCTACCAACAATTTCAGCTGGGGCTGAATTTAAGATAGGCCCTTTGAGCTGCTGTTTCTCTTTAAAGGAAGCCTAATTGAGATCAGAAGGTCTACAGGTGTACTTTGGTTGTGATGCTGAAGAATGATTGTAACCCTAGACTGCCTTGATATAACCTTAACTTGATTTGTATGTCTCTCAGATTTGCTTGTTCATACCTAAGTGGGTCTGTGAAACCCAGGGAAAGAACTACTTTATAAAAAACTATTATCATATCATTGATCATCTTGTCAATTGATCTATGATATTAAGTGCACAGAGCAGGATTAAGGCCTTGACTTGTGTTTAGGCTGTTCTCTGTTAGCATTACATATAAGATTTTTTTTTTTCTGCATCTGAGAGATGAGCGCTAACAGTCACATAATAGTCCTATTCATTAAAAAAATACATTTCTGCCCAAACATGTCTGCCTAGAACTTGAAGGATCTGCTCATTGTCTTCCTTGCTTAATTTCTTTGAAATGAATTATTAACATGATATTTAATTGTTTTTAACAAGATCCTTCTGCTTGCTCTTTTCAGCCTCTCTAATGTTGAGGTTGACTTGATGTGTAAGCTTTCATAATAAAAAATTTAAATTTATCTAATTCACATTAAGGACTATTCTGTTCAGGAAGGGGAAATAATTTTTCTGTCTTGCAGATGTATCTAATTAGGGATGTTGTTTTAAAGAGCAAATAATTATTAGCATTACTGCTATTGTAAAAACAAGCCAACCAAAACAAAGTGAAAGCTTTAAGAATGAACACAGGTATTAATTTGTGTGTGCACATATCGGTGATGAGTCCTATAATGCACGTGGTTAGATATCTGCTTGTTGCCCACCACTTTTCTTTATGAAATTTTAGGTATTGCTTTGCAGTTTCAGGGTGAAAACACTTTCATTTTTCTCTTTTAGAATAGCTTAGGTATGGAGTACTGTACAGTGGATGCTGTCAGCAAACTGGCATTTTGGATTTCTTAACTGCCTCAGCTATCTCTGTTCTGAGGTATCTTTTCTTTTCCCTGCTTGGTGTTTTGTTTGTTTGTGGTTTTTGTTTGTTTGTTTGTTTGTTTTTTTCAGGCTGCTCTCCAGGTGGGTGGTCATGGAGAGAGGTTGCACCAGTGCCGGGAGGTGACGCTTTTAACATACAAGTCTATCCCCATGCAAGTGGATGGTGAACCCTGTCGACTGGCTCCCTCACTCATCCGGATCTCCCTAAGGAACCAAGCCAACATGGTGCAGAAAAGCAAGAGGAGAACATCTATGCCTTTGCTGAATGAGTGAGTTGCATATGTGCATGTCCTAATGGCAGGAGGCCTGTGTGGGGCAGCATATTCGGTCATGGATTTTGCATGTACTGGACTTGCAGCACATTTGAAAAATAAATTTTAAAAAAGTACATCTTCTGAAGTCCCTTTTCACTCTATTGTAAATACTTATCTGACTTTCTTTTACTCTTTATCTTCTGAGTTACCCCGTCTTGCTTTTAGACTGGTCTTGTATCTTTCTGTTACGTATTCATTTATTTAGAGAGGTTTCTGCAGGCTTGGCAGTGTGCCCCTTGGCTTCTGACAGTTCTGCATATGTATGCCATTTGTCTGTGAAGTTTTTTTTTATTTAGTTTCTCAGCTTTATTGATCTGCTTTTTAAGCTGCATTGAAAACCCTGTAAGAAATTGCCACAATCAAGAACTAATCAGGACATATTTCAGTCTCTGTTGTGAGCACATGCTGCCTGGCAGAGTTTAAGGAGAAAGACCTTAATGTCCTGAAAGAACCCTTTGTACTTTGTAGGAAATCCTTCTCCAGTGTAGAAACCCAAATGAGAAATGAGTATTGTAAATATGACTAGAGAAAAGCTAAGAAGATTGGAAACTAGTAGCTTGTGAAGAGGAATACTTAGGACTAACATTCCTTTCCATGATTAAACCTTTTTCACAAGCACTGCAGGGATATTTTAATCAGAAGAAACCTAGAAATAGTCAAATTTTGACCTATGAAAATGGCCATCCAATAAAATAATTTAGATTATTTTGTAGAGGGTATTATTGTAATCCTTGTATAGGTCTTTATTGCTGCTAAAATGAGTGATGCAAGGGACTTTGCTTTTTCTTCAAGTATTCTAAACGTGAAGCAAAACAGTCTCTCCCTTATCCAAAGATACTGAACTAACAGCCTAAAGTTATTAAGGATCCACATTTAATTCAAACACTCATGCACCAAGGCTTTAATATTTTGGGGGAAATGGGTGGGGAATTTTGCTGTTGCAATTGTAGTGGTGAGGCAAGTTCTGTAAAGAGATGTAATACGTTTCACTTGATTAACTCATATAACTGGAAAAAAAATGACAAGGTTTTAGGCACATGTTTTCAGCTATCTTAAAAGTTGTCTCCTGTACAGCTGTGTATCTAATGAAAGATACTGCTTTACTTCAAACTTTGACTCCAGCCCTTAAGAGTTTTTTGTCATCCCCTGACTGTCAATCTATTCATGTAATCAAAGCCGCCCTGATTACTTTCAACATGTTCCTGTTCAATTTAGCACTCTGTTCTCTTACTGAGACTAATGCTTTAAGTTTCAGTAGAAGCCCATTTCTCTAATGTGCAATTTCTATTTGCTTGGAAAATACGTAAAGTATACTCATCTCTCTGGAGCAGAGAATGGCAGACTCTTGACTCTAGTCTATGGCAGACTCTTGACTAATGGCAGACTCTTGACTCTATGACTTGCCCAATTTCACCCAACCACTACTCCTCAATCATTTGTGAAAGCTAGAATAAAGCAAAAGGCAATCCTGGGAAAAATCTTTTTCTGCACTGAAGGAGACTAATGCAAATATAAAAAGAAAATTCATGGTATTTCAAACTGATAATTAGCATGGTTAGGTTTGGATTTTTAGATATGAATTTAAACTGTGGTAGGGAAATACAGATTTGTAGTATATGCCAGTTGTCAAAGGGATATTCTTCGTGGTTTAGCTTGATTTAAATGTGCCATGGTACACTAAATTGCTGTCAGAGTCCTTTGATTTGGCTGAGGTATTTTTCTGCATATCTGCGTCTTGGGAAAATGCAAATGATCTGTCAGGAACTGTAGTCTCAGCTTCACATATCAGAAACTGTGTGTATATATTTACAACTATTTCTATATATATCTGTGTATATACTTCACTCTGAAGTGTTGAAAAGGAAGGACAGAGGAGTTGAATCTTATGGTGCGATAAAAAGTAAATGGCATGTTAAAGGTTAAAATCTAAGAAGCATATTAGTTTTGTAAGAAGTTCATTCATTGTGATGCTGATTGGTAGTATTGCACAAGTGAAGAAATTTGTAATTAAATATGTTTATCTATTTTTCTTAGCTTGATATGTAGGATATAACTCCTTGATCTGTTGGAATCTCCCAGAAAGCCTTGTATGGGATTGAACATGATAGATTAAGGGTTTTTTATGACTATAATTTGAATGTTAGATGTGTGAGATAAGTAAGTGGGTCTGGAGCTATCCTTAATTACTAGACAGCTCTTCTTGAGCTCCTTGCCAGGAAAGCAATTAGAAAATTATCCTGGTCATAGAAATGCAGAGTCGTTATTATTGTCAGCTTTGATATTGTTGCCAGATAAGAAGTGGGAGTGAGTAGAAAAAGACTTAATTTGAAGGAATTTTACACTGTTTATGTATTTTTTTTGTCCTGAACTTCTTTGTTCTGGGGGTGGGGTTTTTTTCTCCTTAAAACACTTATTGGCTAAATTCTCCTTCCTGTTCTCCACTATGATCACAGTAACATGTGAAAGAGACAACGTATAACTCAGTTTTCTGTGACTGAGCCAAGCATGTGGTTATTGTGAGATATACCAAAAATTATGGGGAATGAGAAGAGAAACTGTGGTTCAGCTTTTCCAGGAATAATTTTCTGATTAGAAACTCCTGCATAGTATGTTCCCCAGTAAGTTTCAGTTAATGAACACTTTCTGAATTGCGAAATGTATTTTGCTCTCACTGAATTTTAGTTTGGGTTGAGGAAGAATGTCCTGCATAGTGGAAGAGAAAGAAGAGGGAAGAGCTTTTAGATAAAACATATTCTACACACTCGAGAGAAAGAAAGCGACCATTTGAATATAAACACTAAAAGCAAATTAATATTGGGAGTCACTGTATACAAAATGCAAGTTTCCCTAAGGTATGAGAAAGAAGAATGGCAACAACAATTTGTCATTGTGTATACAAAATCTCCAGTAAGGGTATTTTTTTCTTAAACAGTAATTAGAGATGGTCAACCCTTGGAACCAATTCCATCCATCTGGATTTTGGCTTTGATGTTTGTTTGCATTTCTGGACCTGCTTCCAGAGTCTGTTGCTTTGAAATTTTTCAGTGCCTGTGGAAGAAATTCTGGGGTCCTTGTCTTCCTTGTATACTTATGTGCCGAGCTTGTCACTGGTCCTCACTTGCGTCTTTGGAAAGCTCCTGTGCCACATAGCAGTGATTTCCTCCATTTGCATGTCTTCAGTTGCTCTTGGCTTCCTAGTGTGAACTCAGAGCTCTGCATGTCCCTTCATTCAACTTTTATGTGACACATTCCTTTTGTTTCTGTTTAAATGTTGTGTGTCTTTCTCTTTCTTTCTTCTCTTCCACTCCTCCTCTCTCTCTATCTCTCACCCTTTTTTCTTGTCTGTCCTCACTGTGTGCTGTTTTTCTCCTGGCCACTCATTTCCTGCTGCCTTATAGTATCCATAAAGTGCAGTCTGCTGACCTGAGGAGAGTCTCGGCTCCCCCTGATTCCTTCACTGTGTGAGTATCTGGCTTTTTTCTATTCTATAAGTTCCACAGACTTTTGTTATTACCCTGTGTCATTCAGCCAAGAGACGGGACAGTAAAATCCAGTGACAAATGGAAGAGGGAGCTCAGGTGACAGCATGACAGGCACAGGATCTTGCCAGGAAGGGCCCAGTTCCACAGTAGCCGAGTAAGGTAGGCAGGACATGTCTGGTGATGCTGACCAGGTTCAGCCACGAGCCAGCTCCCCAGACATTCATAGCAACAGGCAGATCTGAAGTTAAATGCCAGGCACCCTTCCTGGAAAGAATTGAGATGAGATCTTTTCATTCCCACACAGGAGGTTTCCTCTGAACATGAGGAAAAATGCTTGTAATTGTAAGGTTGACAGAGCACTCACACAGATTGCCAAGAGAGGTTGCGGAATCTCTGTCTTTAGTGATATTCAAAACCTGCCTGGACATGGTCCTGGACAGCCTCCCTGCTTGAGCAGGGCCTTGCACCAGATGACCTCCAGAGGTCTTTTCCAACTTCAGCCATTCTGTGATTCTGTGACATTTCAGAAAGCTGCAATGCTTCATTGTTATTTTGCAAACAAGGAAATATTTCCAATTTGGTGTGCCTTATTCCTGGGTCCTATTTGCTGTATTCTGCTGAGGAGCATAAAGTAATGAAACCAGCTTGTCTCACCAACTCAACATCTAAATCAGCCTCTCAAAAAAAGTTGGGGTAACCCTCATTTCTGACACAGAACATTGAGCTGTGTGTCTGAGAGAATGATTATTATTTCCAAGCTCATGGATATCCCTTGGAAAATGACCTCCAGGTTTTGATGCAGTTCATTTTAATGTCCCATTTGATATCAACTGTCAGGATAAAGCAGGGAGAGAGAGACTTGCAGGCCCCAAAATAATTTGAAAGTCAAAGATGTTCTGTATCTTAAAATCTGTTAAAATAAACATGCTGCTGCACTGGGGCTGCCAACTATTGTGTCTGGCAAATTAAAATAAGAACCCATGAGGTAACAGGGAAATTTGATTTGGATTATGATGGCTTTGAGATTCAAATATTCCTTTGTTTTTTTGTTGAACAACATAGAAGCAGACTGAGCTCCAGTTAGTAGTGAACACCAGGGAAGATCCTACAGAGACCTGGTGAGGGATATAGACTGTCTTAGGTAAAGGTCAGGATTTCTGCGGTGGGAGATGCATGGGAATTTGGGGCAGCCAACTTCTTAGGCTCATGTGCTCTTTTTTGCAGAGACAGTAGAAGCGTAGTGTGAGCCATTGCAAATGTTTGTGCAAGGTGTGTAAGTAAATACAAGTGTTGTATTTTTGAGGCTCTTTTAAAAGGAAGGCAAAGACTTGCATTTTCCTGCTGGATGTTCAGAGATGAGAAGATGCACCTGTGAGAGTACATTTGTCTTGTGTGGTTGATGCAAAGGAATGCTGAAAAGAATTGCCATTGAAAAATAAAATATAATTTACTTGCATAGCTCCTACGGTCCTTCTACAAGTGGAATAAACACAGTGGGTAGGCTGTAATTATTTTTTCAATTACAAAATCTGCATAAATGAAAATACAAATATCACTGTATTGGTAAATACTATTCCTTTATGGAGTTTATGTGGTAATGATTGCAGCAGAGTATGTGTATAAAACCTGTGTGAATAACAAAAGTGTAATAGAAAATAATACTTTTGCTTTTAGAGGTCCAAATGCCAAACAGAATCAACTTTCTCAGGCTGAATATGGTCATTATAAGAGGAGAGTCGAATAAGGAATGATAGGAGACAAGGTGTAAGGGAGAAAGTGGTAGAAAGTGAACTATTCCCCAAATGCAGAGTTAAGGATGAAGATGCTTATAGATATCTTCTCCTTTTTTTTCTGAAACATGATTTATAGGGAATTGAGTCTCATCTTTTCTTCATCAGTTTTTCCTGTTTAGCGTGTGGGTTTCTGAATGTGAGCTGTCCCATGTTCTGTGGCAGATCAGAAAGCCAACCATATCCTGGGCTGCATCCAAAGCAGCATGGCCAACAGGCCAAGGGAGGTGATTCTGCCCCTCTGTTCTGCTCTTGTGAGACCCCACTGGAATGCTGCATCTAGCTCCAGGGTCGCCATCATGGGAAGGACATCAACCTGTTGGAGTGAGTTCAGCGGAGGGCTCACAAGGCAATTAGAGGGATTGAGCACCTCTCCTATGAGGAAAGGCTTGGGAGAATTGGGATTGTTCAGCCCGGAGAAGAGAAGGCTTTACGGTGACCTCATTGTGGCCTTCCAGTACCTGAAGGGAGCCTACAAGAAATGTGGAGAGGGACCATTTACAAGAGCATGTAATGACAAGTGGAATCATTTCAACCTGAAAGAGAATAGGTTTAGATTAGATAGTAGGAAGAAATTTTTTACAGTGAGGTACTGGAACAAGTTTCCCAGAGAGGTTGTGGGTGCCCTATCCCTGGAGGTGTTCAAGGCCAGGTTGGATAGGGCTTTGAACAACCTGGTCTTGTGAGAAGTGTCCCTGTCTATGGCAAGGGAGTTGGAATTAGGTGATCTTTAAGGTCCCTTCCAACCCCAAAAATTCTGTAATTCTGTTTAGTGGGATTATTACTATTGGAGAATCCACTGTGCTTGTAAAGTTAATGTGTGAGAGAACCCCGGTCAGCATGCAGAAGAAGAAAAGCAAGTGCCAAGATTTTACTGTGAACTTCAGTATGTGTCTGTACTTTAAATGTCTGTTCTTTAGGTGTCTGTGTGGGTCTAGCCTCTACAAAGCAAAGTGTGTTTGCTCTAGCATTTGTGAGATAAGAAAGTGCCAAAGAATTTGTTACAGTTGGGTTAACCTGGGATAACATGTATGTCCTGGTTTTGGCTGGGACATGGGTAATTTTCTCCCTAGTAGCTGGTACAGAGCTGTTGTTTGGATATATGGCAAGAATAATGTTTTGCGTGTTGCTAAGTAGTGTTTATCCCAAGTAAAGGACTTATCTGTGTCTCACACTCTGCTGCTGGGGAGCTGCACTCAAAGCTGGGAGGGAGTGAGGCCAGGTCAGCTGAAAGAAACTGGCCAAAGGGATATTTCACACCAGAGAAGGTCATGCCCAGTATGTAAACTGGAGGAGTCACCTGGGAGGGGTCTGACTGGTGTTTGGGGATGGGCTGAGTGGTGAGCAGTTGTATCGTGCATCACTTTTTTCTCTCGAGTTTGTTACTCTCTCTACCCCCCCACTTATCAATACAATTATTATTATTACTACCATAGTTATTATTATTATACTATTTTGTTCTATTATAAAATAGGTTTATCTTTTCTTTCCAATGCTTCTCCTAAACAAGGGGACTGCCCTTTGGCCCAGCATTCCATGACATGGCTGCTCATCTAGCTCAGATTCCTAAATAAAAGAAAAAAAAATGTGGTAGAGCTTATAATGTTAAGGTTATTTTTTTAGGTAAAGAGCTTAGTAAGAGCTTTACCTTAAAATAGTAGTGAACTTTTGTGAAGCACTGAAATTTGTCCATAGAAGAGACTGGATGAGTCTGCTTTGTTGTGGCAGTTCTTACATTTTAAGTAGATAGATGCTGTCAGAAACTTATTTTTAATGTATCATTTCCAAGCTCTGTCAATGTGATCTTGAAAGTAAGGTGAATTTCTTTTTTTTTTCTGGCTACATCTTTCCTCTTTCCAATTGTTCTAAACACTGGAACACTTAATTAATTTTTCATGTTTATTTCTTCTCTGGAAGACAGGTAATTCATTAATCATTCATTGTCACTGCAAACATCCCCTCAAAGACTGATTTTTTTACTCAAGTATTTGTTGTTTGGGGGGAAGCAGATTTCCTTTTCTGTTTACTGAATCATGTTAAAATCCATATGTGTGTAGGATGGTGTAGGCTGTATTCTTAAAGATCTATCAGAAGTTTGTCACTGGATTCTGTGGACTTGTTGGACTGTTTATTCTCATTATTCCTCTCTCTATGGAGATGTGAAGCATAAGAAATGGTTCACCGGGTACATAAATAATTGATACAGGGATTGGGGTATTTATAATTTACAAATCTCTCTTCCCAGCTGTCTTCCCATGCTGGTGGCACAGCAGAAGTGTAACCAGTTGCTGTTCGGGAGTGCCAGGTTTGGGCAGGACCCAAGCTTGTTCTGCCTATGTTCTTCCCTCGGTGACTGGAGGCAGGAGCAGGTTTCCTAGGAAAACCAGCTGTGCTCCAAGTGAGCTGTCTGGCATCCTCTCACTTGTTGCTGGATGATTAATAGCGGTGAGAGGAGGAAGTCACAACTTCAGCAAAAGCTGAGTATGTTTTCTAGGTGAAAGATCTTGCAGAAGATTCATATTTAGGGTTTGTGTTTAAATGAAATCATTATAAATAATAAACATGAACAAACAGAATGTTTTAGTTGACCCCAATCTTTATTTACATCCTCATGAGGCAAATGAGATTTAGGATTTAATTCTGTGGATTGATGTGTTTGTGGAATGAGGTTCTTACTTAGATTCTTTAGGAGGTAATGGAATTCATTCATCCATACTTTCAAATACATTTTGTTGACTGTAATATACCATTTAGAAAAATAGTAGGTAAGTAATTTAAATATTTTAGGTTGAATTAAAGTGCAGCAATCTTCCCAAATTTATTTATAAATTGCTGCTATATGTGGAAAGCTTTTCTTCCATTCCTTGTGGTTGAGCAAGTTATTTTACACAGTATTCAGAGGCATCTATTTCTATTAATACTGTACTAATGTTTGTTTTCAGTGACATTCATCACCCTGTTATTTGCTTTTACATGGACATGCTTATGTATTTATTCTTTCTGGTTTCTGGATATACTGAGTGTATCTGAACAAAGACAAATTGATTGATTTGTGTAATAATATGGATTATTATGCAGTGTCTATGAAGACTATGGAAGTGTTGATAGTGAAGTATTTTGCTCAGCGGCATTAAATAGAGTTCTGTGAAAGAACGAGTTAATTAGTTTGACTGATGAGGATAATATACCCTGGTATCAATTGCTAGTCTGATAGCACAAGAAATGAATATTCAAATAGTGAGTTTTAGAATCACATTTATTTTTGAATAGGTAATAAAAGTTAGTGACAAAATGTGTCAGCCAATGACTATTCTAAGAGAACAAAGGGTGTTTGCAACAAACTGATGAACAAAACCATCAAGCTTCAGTTACTGAATAAATGTCTCTTCTGTGTATGTATATAATATAACAATATACACACATTTTTAGGAATGTGTATATATGCTTACTCGTATAATGAATATGCTACTTGTGACTGCACCTGGCTGAGTGTACAAATCTCTATCCTGTAGAAAGGACCTCCTGGCATTGTTAGTTCTGATAATAGTTTATTTTCTATAGAAAGCTACTGTTTCCAAGGTTACATTTTTTGGACTAGGACAGCTAAACTTTTCAAGTGGACAAGAAGCCAAGTTCTTTTTCTCTCCAGCTGTATCTTTTAGCACACAACCTGTTTATGTAGTAGTTTTAGCCTGTCTTTATAAAAATGGTGTGAGAGGAGGGTGGAACAGAATATCAAACTCTGGTACTTGCCAGCTGATTGCCCTCCTACACTGGACCTGCTCCTATTTCTCCTCAGAAAATGCATCACACTTAAGATGGTGTGCTTGTTGCTCCTGCAGAAGCAAAGTCAGAGATATACAATGCGCCTATATATCAAAAATTATACTTTTTGCAAAAGCATGGGAAGTATCCTCTTAAACATTTTCTAATTAACAGATAGTTTTGGAGTGTGTGTGTGTGGCTCCTGGAAAAATAAATACATTCTAGATTTGCTCTTCATTTTGGATATTTTTCTTCCTCCAGCTCCAAGCAAACAAAAAGGGCTTGCTCACTTCTTTTCAGGTGAAAGGACTAATTTGGCTCCGAAGGTGGTACTGCGTATGCAATAGGTTGCCATCGGCTTCAAGCTAAGAAATAACGTTTGTTTTTCTTCCTTACATGGCATTAGGTAGTGAGTCAGCATATCTGCAGAAGGCAGTGTTATCTTTCTCTCCCCTTGGTGTCCAAACGCTATCCTACTTCAACAGGTAGGTTGAAGGGAGGCAATTAGCCAAGGTTTGGCAGATGTTGGCATGTGGTCATCCTGTTTCCCTGTCTTTCGTCTCCTGCTTTCATGAGATATTCAGATTATTCATTATGATAGTGAGTTTGAAATGAGGCCTGTTGTGATAAGCCTACCACTGATTTATTGATGACATTTGTGAAGAAAATTCACATCTGAACCAGTGCTTAAAAATGAGGTAACACAGGTAACATTTGTGAGATGTGCCTTGTCCTGCACTAGCAGTGCAAATGCTGTAGGTCAAATAGTTTAAAACTGAGGCAAAGAAAGAAGCAAACCTGTATATTTATGATAGTACACAGCATTATGGCTTTCAAAAGGCAGTGTGTATTCATCAATATTACTGTAGGCAGAGTCCTGTTACTAACAAGATTAGTAAGAAAATGTAGACAGTCTTTTGGTAAAAGCACAGAATGAGTAATCTACTTTTAACTGACCTGGGGCTGAGTTCCTATAGGACACACCTTTGCAGTGTGCATTATAATACACAGATTGTCTATCTTTCTTTAGAAGTAGAAAATGCAAATGTGGCTAAGTTAATTTGAATAGCATCCAGCTAAACTTAAAAAAAAATCAAAAAATAGGTTGCAGTAAGTTAGAAACCAGTGTGAAATGCAAAAGAACACTTTTCTGGACAAATTTCTATCAATATATGAACACTTAAATTTCTGGATACTGACCTATTGAGTCTTTCAAAATTATCAATAGTTGAGGTATTTAAATCAGACTGAAATCTGTAAAACTGAGGTTGGCATACTGCTACTTGCTTCTAAAAGTCCTCCTGGGTTCTGAGTACTAGACTTACAATGTTAGAAATCCAGTTCTTAGCCACATTTTTGTTGACTGTTTCTAAGACCAGAGATGCTGGATCAGGATCCTTCAGTAATGTGGTATGGATGCTCTCAAGGGCAGAGGAACGGCTGTCCTGAGATACTTCCCAAGAAGATCTTTCCATGTCTTGAAATTCAAGTTGGCAGATCTACTAGCTGTGGTAGGGCTCTGAGAATGTACATGAAGTTGAACTGGAGAAGGGTAGGGTGGCTGCATAGGGGTATAAGAACTCAGAAAAACCTTCACAGTTTCAGGTCACACAAACAGCAAAAGGGATTCTTGATCTTGCTTATTATTTAAGGTGTAATGTCTATGCTTTTGTGCAGTAGAAATTAACAATTTTAAATGCAGGAATAGGCCTGTGGGGACTCGGCCCAGTTTTGAAGAGGCTTGTTCTTTTTCTTCTTTCAGAGAAGATTGAAATCCCTTCATATCCTGTCTTCCTTTGCTCTTCCAGGGAACAATTTGTCTAAGAAGCTTTCTTCTTCTCTTGCAGCCCTCATTCCATCCCAGATCGCCTGCGGATCAGAGTGAACAGGATTAATTTACAAGAATATGAGGGGCTACATTACGACAAGGAAAAACTCCGAGAAGCGTGTAAGTTGGAAGAAGCCAGATTGTAGCAGCTTTTGGTAGAACATTCTGTACAAATATCACATTGACCAAAACAAGCCCTACCCCAAAAATAACAACAAAAAAACCCCAAACACAGAATCAAGCATACATTTTTGGATGAGTAATGTAGAGAGTATGCTCATCTATATGTGCATATGTACAAATGTGTTCTGTCTATATAAATAGCCTCTATAAAGATCATGTGTAGAGATTCCACCTGCTTTCTTATTTAACTATGTCTCTGCCCTCTGATTTTATTTACTGTAAAATAAGTGTTTTTCACATAGAGTGTTTTTTATTGATGTCTTTCTGTTGGTTCTGCTGGGTTTCTAGTATGCGCACTGTACCAGATTTTGTGATTAGCATCAGATTTCAGACTGAGTGGGAGACCATGATACATTTGATATTGAGAATGTGCACTGGCCTGGAACATGGTTCTTGCACAGGTACATTTGTCTTGGGGAACAAATCTGGCTTCCCCACATCCTTATTCTTTACCAACCTTCAGTTTTCCATTTCAGAGAATAATCGCTGTTTTGTTTTCTCATGTAATGGTTTAATTGCCGTGTTCAGGGGTAAGTCAAAAGCAGACGCTAGTTGCTTTGGCAACATTGATGATGACAATCTGCACTTAAAAATGGAGTTCCTTTCCTTGGTGACACACAGAGTCATTAATCAATGAGGGACAGGGCTGCTTATGATAACAATTTAATAGTCTTGTTATGGATCTGGCTCATTATTCATATTAAATTACAAGCATGACTGTTTGTTGTGCAACAAAGCTTCAGTTCCCTCTGCAATACAGAGTGCTGTGGTAATTACAGGATGACAATCCTTTTAATTGGTTTGCTTATCTTATTGTTGGAAGATAGTTAAACTGTTTCTATTTCACTCTTCTACTTCCACCCCTCATTCTACCATCTCTCCTTACAACAAAAGAATTGAAATGGCTTAAATTTTAACATAGGTCTCGACAGCCTTAACCAAAGTTCCTGATAGTGGATTTTGGTCATATTTAAAGCAATCAAAGCCTTCTTCACTGGACTGAGAAAAATTTTAACAGGATCAGGATTATTCCTCACTGGAGGAGAATTTGCTTCAAGTTTAAATTGAGAGTTTGACATTGAGTAGATTTCAGGCCACATTCAACACACAACTCTCCAACGCTGTCAAAAACAACTTGGTTCATTTGAGAGTTTCCCATCGGAGGAGAACTATCCTCATCCATCCTTACTATGGATGTAAATTTTCTGTGTCTATACTTAGCATATATTATGACCTCAGGAGCCATTACATGTTCTGACAAAAAATATACAACTTCTTTCACTATTGTCACTGCAGTGGTAATTGTGTATTTATGTTGTCACCTGCCAAAATTCTTAATGATAACGTTGTAAGAAAATTCCAGCGACTGATCTAACATCTCAATTTTAGATTTCATGTATTTGATCACTTACTAGGAGTGTGCTTAAGAGGTTATCATTCAAAAAACAGGTATTTGTTCATCAAGAGTTAAAATGATTGCTTTTGGACATTTGTGGGTCATTCGCAAGAAAACCTTTTTGTCTCTTTGAAGTTAATGCATGGTCAGCTTGATAATATAACATAGCTGTACTGGACTGCTCTCCCCAGATATTTTTCATTGCTTTGTTTTTCCTACCAGTCCTCTTTTAACTGTCTCAGTAGTGCTTGTGCATTACTGTTTTTACATAAGAATATGAGAAAGCAAATATCCCCATCGTCCTAAAAGAAACCACCTTAGCCTTTGCACTTACTAGGAATGTCCCGTGAGAAGACATGTAACTTGCACTATACACTTGTGGTCATAAGTATACTTCTCTGGTTATATAACTTAAAATGTCTCTCTTACTGGGGAGTTGTTACTGAAGAGGTGCTGGTTTCCTCCAGCAGGACTGTAGCTCTTGTGTGTATGGATGTCTCATTAGATGCTTGCAGGAGACCAAGTTTATGTACTCGTTCAGGCTTTGGCAGAATACCTACAACTGAATTCCAGAATGCTATACTTAATATCCGTTCTCCATCCACAAGGATTAAAAGCACTTCTACCTCCCTAAATAATTTGAGAACAAAGCAGAATCTCCCTCAATCTGAACAGGAAAAGGAAGCCAGTTAATAAGGAGTTATCCCTGAAGGAAAAATAGCAAAGAAGCTATTACGGTTTTTGCCTGTTACATGTCTCCATAATACAGTTTTGAAAGCTGTGACCTCAGTGTAATAATCTGGATCATTTCAACTCACAGTAAATACATTTAAGTCCCCCTGGGGGGACTGATTTGAATCTATCAACTATTTCACCTAAGATAGCTAACTTCTCAACATAGAGGAGCTCATGATACAAACTGTTCCATGAAGATTAATCTTCACTCTGCTGGAGGTAGACATCTCATTTTGAAAGCTTCCAGAACAATTAAAGATTGTCATTTTGTCCTTTGAAGGGCATGGTTGTCCTTAGCTCATTCTCCTTCTGTTGTTTTCTACTTCTCTTGTCAATGCAGCTGGCATTTAACCAAGATGCTGTTTCTGAATTGTCCCATTCTTCCCTCCCTTTGCTCCTTCTTTTCTCCTGTCAGCATCTCAGTATTGTGTGTGGGATGATTAATGATGGTACAGAGGATGCTTATTGATCCTTCAGTGAGGAGGGATGAATGCTTCCATGCAGCATTTTAAGAAAGGGATATATGTTGGCATTTTATTTATGTTGTAATGTTCTTCACTGCAAATGTAGTTGTCTTTTCTAACACCTCCTTATTCATGTCCTCAGCGCTTGTCACCTTAGTCACAAGCTTCACCATCTCTGGCCAATATGACAGTTGTACATAACAATGACCATAACTAAGATTATCTTATTCACAAAGTGAGCAGGACTGATGTTTTCAGGTGGACAGATTTTAATTCTGTCTCTTGCATGCTTATGTTGCGTGCACTATCTCTGGCTTCCTGTTATATCAGGAAAGTGTGATGCAAAGCAGCACTGTGGGTGAACAATTGAGTTATTTTTAAAACAGCAAAATATTTCTGTGTGATACTCTATTTTCTCCTTTCCAATATAACTAAGAATTTCCTGACAATGGAGGCATATGCAGAGACTAATTATGTTTTAAAAAAAACCTAGCAACAAATAAACCAAACATAAGCTAGCTAGTGACCTAGTGATCTTCAATACTTCTTAGTCCTTCTTAGCAATACCATTTCAGATTTGCACCATAAAAATGTATCAGTGAAATAACTCACCATAAGCAGTAACTGAGCAGTTGTGGAATTTTTTAATAGGGTATGTCAGTCCTTACTGCCCTTAACTTGTGTGTGCCCTAGCCATGGAGAATAATCTTAGCTTCCTCAATACCACTAAGATTAAGGAGGAATCATACCCAACTGCAGTGATGACAGTATCAGAAATAACTCACAGCCCTGTATCAGCTCTGGGTTTCCCACTCTTTCTTTTACACAGATGTAGCTGTTCCTTATATCCTCTAGAATAAAATAGCACACTAGATTCAAAAGAAATTTTAAAATAAAAATTTTGTTCCATGTGTATAACAACTGGACTGTCTGTAACCTAACAAGCCTTTTCTGTGCAGCCTCCTTGCTCTGTGTGTGTGCATGATGCTGTAACATGATGGGATCTTAACCTCAAATTCTTGTCTCTGATTATCTGCAGCTAAATGTCTATAATGCATGTGTCTCTGCCTTTAATATCTGTGTGTTACCTGAGGATTTTGGGGTCATCCTAGGAGTTCTTATCAGATGCATGGGGTACACTGAGTGACAAGCTTGTGAGTCACTGTGATGTGTACATGTACAGCGATACTGTAGCTTCCCCATGCCAGAAATGCACTTAGAATCCTTGATCTGTCAAAGGCATTCTGACTCTTTAAAACTTAGGGATATGACAGGTGAAGGTAATTTGGAGACTAGTTCATGTGATTTTTGAACAAGTAGCTAAGTAAGAAAAGGTCATCACTTAGGACTTGGTATTTATATCCTGAATATATAATGTAAAAGGCATCAGGGAGCAGAAGGCTTCATGATGAGCAATGAAGGAAATGTGTTCATATTGGGAAGCAACTTTGAGCTGGATGGATTTAGATGAGACAGGTTGTGCAGCTATAAATCTTCTCTTTCATCCTGTAAAGGAAACACCAATGGGCTTTTATTTGTCAGGAGATCTCTTAGGGCACATGATAGAAGCTCCATAAAAGACAACATTACCTTCACTCTGCTTAGAAGTCAGTGCCTTGCTCTAACAACTTTGTTTTGTCAATATGTGTACACATTAGCTAATTTAGGCATTTCTTCATCACACTGATTTAGTAAGACCTGAAGATGAGAGGGGTTGGATGGATTGCTTAAAGCCACCCAGCAAAATGAAAGCAAGAGGATTAGAATTCATGAGTGAGTTAAATTTTGGAAACTGTTATTGCCTGAGGCTGGGGAAAGGAGTGAACCCAAACCATTGAAAGTTCATATCATGGAGTTACACAATCATAGAATGATTTGAGTAGGAAGGGATCTTTAAAAATCATCTAGTTCCAACCCACTGTCATGGGCAGGGACCCCTTCCACTAGAGCAGGCTGCTCAAAGCCCCTGACTTTGAACTCTCCCAGGGATGGGACATCTACCACTTCTCTGGGCAACCCATTCCAGTGTCTTGCCACTCTCATTGTAAAGAATTTCTTCCTAATATCTAATCTAAATCTACCTTGTCTTGACACCTCACAGGGCATATTCAGTACAGTCCTCTGCCTTTTGAGCTAGTGGGAAATTGTCATGTGTAAGTTTGCCATCTTCTTTAAACTAGAAGAGATGGGCAGCATTCCAAATAGATACAAATTTATATTTACCTTAGAGGAGTGGGGAGAAGCAAGAATACTAAGTTCCTTTTCAAACTTTCCAGGAAATCACACTGTAGTTTGTTTTGCTTGTATAGGCTTTTCTGTGAGGCTCTTCTGTCCATATTCTACTTGCCTGTTTCCTTAGTGCTTTTCTGATTAGATTTCCTCTTACTTTTTCAGTCCTGGTTGTCCCCTTTGGATAACTCATCCCATGCACATCCTTCCTGCCTTAGTCTGCCTCTGCAGACCTCACAGCTCAGGTTCCAGTTCTTTTTCTTTACCCTAAATACTTATTCGTTGTTTTTCCAGATCTCTGCTGTCAGCTCTTAGTCCCAATATCCATTCCCAGACAGTTTCAATTCCCAGCTCTTCACATTTTTTTTCTGGAATCTGTTCCTTTTTGTGTGATTTATGGCACAGGTTCTCTCTTCCTTTGACTTGGGCAGCTTCTTCTCTTTTGTGGCAGGGTATTGGAGAAATTACTGAGAGACTGGAGGGGATGACTGCCTTTTCAAACAAGGTCTGGTTTAATCTGATAACCTGCACTCTGTTTCACCTCCTTATATGTGAGGATTTAGCAAGTGGGCTAAAAAACTAGTGACCAATGAACATAGGGAGAATGGGTTTTCTCAATATAATAAGCAGAAGGAATCTGAAGAGGCACATGGCTTAGATTTTTGTGGTAAGAAAATTCTTTTGTACAAACTCAGTTTTATTAAAACCATACCGGGGAAAGCCAAATCTCTTAATATAAATGTCTGAATATTTTATAATTCTCTACCGAGAATTTACTTGGTCTTTTATATTCTTAATATCAGTGGAGGCCCCTCAGGAAAATGGCATTCTTATGACATATTCAGCAGTGAGGATCCTTTATTTGTTACATTAAACATTTACAGTCCAATGTCTAATCTCCCCAGTCCCCTGAGGTATGTTAGAATCAGAATGAGTTTTCCTGGCATTCACATCTACTGTAATGTTTTGTCTTGAGGCTGCTTTGTTTGGGATTCGAGTGGGTTAATCATAGTATTAAGATCACAAATTGAATCCTTTCATAACAATAAACAGGGAAGTTAATTGAATTTTATAATATATATAAGTACATTTGGGCTTCCTTCATTTGTGTCCTCAATACTATTAAAGAGTTCACTAGCTCTAGGTATTTAGCATGATGGGCACTTAATAGGTGGAAGATTTGATTGTTGTTTATAAATTCCATAGCTAATTTCATGAGGATGTTGGAAACCACTCCTAATCTTGCAGTTAATTAGAACACCATGCTAGCTATACTGCTGCATCTACCCAACCCTCCTCCTGCTGATACTTGGTTTTGGTTAGTGTTGCTAGGAACAAAAACCTTTCTGCAGTATTGGTTCAGATTATGAAGCAACTGTCTGCCTGTCTCATTTCCCGGGGTTCTTGCACTGCTGCTCATCACAGCTGCCTGGACAAAGTCCTTTTTCATCATTCAGGGAGCACAAAGGAACTGGGAGCTCGATGCAAGTGGCCAGAAGAGCAGGCGCCTCAGGAGAAAAATATCTGGCACTTGAATGCTGTGGCTTGGCTCATGATCTGAGAGCATCCCTTATTTTTGGCATATTCACATGTGTGGGTTTATCCATATATTCACAGGAGTGGACAGTGTGTGGGTACATGGAAAGATGCTTTGTAGTGCCTGTGCTCTTAATGTAAGTGCTTGCCCTCCCACCTCTCACCTGTCATATCCAGTAATCCCTGTGCTCCTCAGCACAGCTCTCTACTGTCCACATCCTCATCCACACAGCAAATGCAGAGGCTCCTTTAGTCCTGGGTAAAAGTGTCCACAGTGGTACTGGCTGCTGTGATGTTGGCTTGGTCTTTAACTGATTTGTCATAAATTAACTCATTTTGCCTCTATTGCATGGTATTGTACTATTTGTAGAATGAGCAGCAACCCCATAGTTTTTATCCCATTATCAATCACTAAGCATTTGCTTTTGTTTTAGAACAGAAACTATTGTGAAGCATTTTGCAAGTCTTGACTGTGTGGTGCATTTTGATTGCTTATTGTGGTTTATGATAAAAACGAGGGCTGTGAACATTTTCCTTGCTGAAAGCCAAATGGGTCTTGCAAAAGGAACCAACCAAGCAACAAACAAACAGCAACAATAAAAATTGGAAAGCAAAATTTTAGTGCATACTGTAGTGTTATCCAGTAATGACTTTAAAGGTTTTTCAAAGGGCATGAACCATATGGAATGGAACCACTTGAGACCCACCTCTCACATTATCCCTTAGCTAGCCATTGACCCCAAAAGGCATAGATCATGCTAATTCATGATTTCCGAACATTGAAGGCAGCACTTTAAGGCAGCACGCAACCCAGAGTTTCAGAACTGTTCTTTGACCACTAAGAACCAGTATGACATAATTTAATTAAAGCTGTGAATCACTACTTCTTCAATCATTAGATGAGACCCATAAAGTAGCACCACTAAGATATCTATTGCATGCTATTTTTTTCTTTTTAGACGTTTTGGTGGGTTTCTTTAGAATGACAAATGTTTTAAGGCCCTTCTCCTTTGGGCTGCCAGGAACGGTGATAGTTAAGGATTCCAATTCTGTTATCTGTGTTGTCTTGTCAGGTGAAAGCTTCAGTCCCTATTAAGTGTATAGAAGAGAGACAAAATCTGTGGTGACAGTCTGTGAGCGAGTGCTGTAGCTCCCTAGTGCTCTGTAGCTATTGGAGGTGTAGCCATGTCTGCTGCAATTCAGTTTTTAGTGCTATAAATGAATTTAACAAACACTTCTTTCAGAAAGGACTGCAAAGGGATCTGCTCAATTGAAACTAGATAGCCCTTAAGAACTCTCTGCAAGGAGCTTAAGGGGCTCCTGCCAAAGCAGGTTAATCAATAATAAACACTAAGCAAAGAGAATCAGTCTGTAACCCAGAGCACTGGAGTGTGTGAAGCAAACCCTATTTCTGGCCCTTGTTCCATTTGCTTGTCTCTCAGTCTCTGTTCTGTAATGAAAGAATGTGGGAGGTCTCCACAAGCCCTGTTTCCACCTGGCCCTTCTGAAAATGTGCAGGGGGATTGTCATCACTGTTGGATGTCAGTGCTCTTTCAGTAGATGTGTGAGCTCTTCCTTCCTGCCTATTCCTTCTTTATGTTGTTTCTTGCTCCAGCATTTTTTTCCCTGCTTCCTGTTTTCCTGGGTCCTTTTCCTCTTCTGCTATTCAATTTGCTTTCCAAAACCAGTTCTGGCAGCAGTGCTGAGCCCTGTGCTGGCCTCTGAGGTCCACAGTGACCTTGACTGCAGTAGGTTTTTCCCAGGTCTTCTCCCTGGAAACCACCGAGCTCCTTTTTGTGCTTCAAGCCGCAGTGGACCAGAAATAGGAGCTCTGTTCCCCAATATCTTTTAGCACTGACTTGTTCGCTCATCAGAATGAAGAGCTTGTCAGTATTTAAATATCTCTCCCTCTTAATCAACTTCTTTTCAACTGCAGGAAGGGTTGCAGCACAGTTGTTTTTTCTGTTTATCTCAGAAACCTTGGTGATTTCATGTTGCTGCTCATTATCCAGTTATCAAAATTGTTTATGAGTTGATATTCTGTTCTCCTTCTGGAATATTTCATGTGAGGATTTAAATATCTTTCACGCTGCTCCCATAAATCTTTTGGCCATTATTTCATTAAAGACCCTTCAGGGAGAAAAAAAGAACTTAGTTCAGTGATTCAGTTTTACAAAATCAGGTACTCAAGAGTTTTCACTTGTTTTCTTTTTATTTAATGAGATCTTAGTAGGTAGCTCTCTTGGTACTTTTCTTGTGGACTCATTTTTTGCTCTTTTATTGTATTCTTCATTATTTATTTTAGTTTTTGTGAATTTGTTTTGGACTCTTTTTGGCAGCAAGAGCAGAATGACTGTAGAAACTTCAATCTCCCATTATTAAAAATTTTGCCCTAACCTGGAGAGAATTTTTTGCTGTATTTTCACCAGTTATCTTTTTTTTTCTGTCTGACTAAATATGGAGATGTGACAATTCTCTGTGTAGATGGAACAATGTCTGTAATTATTTGAAAGCAGCTTTACATCAAAATAACCTGGCATTGGATAGTTTTCCCTGAAATCAGGATGTGGCTGCCATTGCTTTAAATCTGTGGAATGTGAGTTCTGAGAATGAAATATCACTCTTATTTCAACTTCTAAGGCCCCCTCCCCCCCATTGTTCTTGGGTATGTTCCTTTGTTTTGCAGATGATATTTGATGTTGAGATCAGAAAATGAAGAACACAATTTAACTGAATATGTTTTAGCTTCTGTCACGAAACCATGAAAGGTGCTTGAAAAGGAAATATTTGATTATTATAAATGGGTAAAACTAATGATGTATAATATGCTCCTGCTTTTAAATAACTGTTAAGATTTAGATATCATGAGGATATTAAAAAACCAAAGTTGGAGCCCATTGCAAATCTGTTACAGTCCAAGAGACTTAAATTAAAGAGGTTTTTCTTTGTTTTTGATTTTTTTCAGCCATTCCCCTAGGAATCGTAGTTGTTCGAGGAGACTGTGACTTGGAGACTTGTCGTATGTACATTGACCGTCTTCAAGAGGTGAGACTTTTGTGAATTCAGATATAATTTACTTGTCTGTTTTATGCATCTTTCAGTTCTGAGTCTAATAATTGCAACAACCATGTATCAAGAGTATCGCAATTTGCCTACCATTGAAACCAAAATTCTAGAATTAAATATGATAAAAAAGTACTGGAAAATGGTCCCTGAACAGGAAATTAAAAATCATACTGATTCCTTTTAAATGATGACAGAATTGAAGTGGATGGGTGTATTTACTTCTCCTTGATTCACAATGGAATACTAGGACTTTCCATATACCTTGTTGAAATTACATAAATTATGGATTAGGAAGTGTGTTATGCAAGGATAAACATTGTGGTATTTGAGTGGGTCTAATTATGCAAATGTCATTCTCTAATACTGTCATGGAGTAATCTGAGACACCACTAACCACAGCAAATATCAACTAGATATTTTCAAAGACACAGAAATGGGTGTTCATGCAGCTAACAATAGTGTTGCTCTTATTCTTGAGCACCTTGCCTCATGAGAGTTCATTCTACAGTACAGTCTGGGAAATGCAGACTCCAAATGCATCATTACCCAAATCATTTAAGTGTGTGTGCCTTTGGTGATAAAACTAAAGAATTTTCATTAATGTGATGTCTCTGATTTTTTTAATCTCTTTGTGATAGCTTTCAATAACATTTACAAGTCTGAAGACATTGCATTTATAAAAAATGTATATATTTGCAACAATTTATAAATTGTTGGTCTAGTTTACATAGGAACTATGAATCTCATCCCTTCCACTGAATTCTTTGGGAGCCATTGACTTCCCATAGATTTTGGAACTCTGCACTTGCAGTCTGAACATGAGCCTTAGTATCTCACTTCAGGCTTTCACTTCTTTGCATTTCAGCCAGAATTCCCTTCATCAAGTGCATTTCTAGACATTCAGATCTGGGTGTGACTATTATTATCAGATGTAATACGATATTGTAAGGTGGTGCATATTTGAAGTATCCGGTACAGAAAATTGCAGTGAAATAATCATAATGATGATCTCATCAAATTAGAAATGTGATCTCACATAGAGTTAAGGCAGTTTTAGTTATACCCTGAAGGAAGCACAGCTAGATGTTCTGGTTGAATTACCCATAGAGGTTGTGGAGGAACTGTGTTTCTCCAACGTTTTGCAGAATTTGTACCACTTTTTCGTGTGTGCATTTGATTTGGCTCAGTCCCATTTCTGGGAATAGAGATGCCAAGGTTTGCTGGGCTCTGCCAGCTTGCCTGCTGCCGGAGGGCAATGGTCTGCAGTCCAGGCTCTTTGGTAGACTATGTCATGAGCTATAACTATTTCACAAAATCTCTATTAATATAAATTAGATTCCTGAACCCTGTTAAATGTCAGGATCATTCTGATATGACCTTCTTGGAGTGAGGTTGTCTTAAAATAGAGAGAACTGTCAGTGGTTTTCTTTAGTGCATTAATCACTCAGAAATATTTGTAAAAATGTCTTCTAGATTTTTGACATATTTTCAGTAATTTTATTGCTGCTATTATAAGTTTAGATAGTTCTCTTGGAACAAATGGATTTTGTAACATGGTAAATATACATTAGTATAATCTCTATATTTTTGAAACTCTTTTATGGACCAAATGCACACAAATCTAAACTTTGGGTGAGCTTTCCTTGACTTTTCTGTGGTGTTTGTTTCATATGCTTAAAACCAGTGAAAAATACTTGCAAAATTATTTGTGCTTGCCCAACTGCTTCAGATAGTAGAACTGCAAACAGCTCTTGTTGTTGCTTAAATTTTTTCGTCACTGCTGTGTCTTTCATCCTCCTGCTAGGACCTACAGTCAGTAACTTCTACTACACAGAGAGTTCATTACCAGGTAAGATAAGCTTTCCTTTTAGTATCAGAACAAACAGAGGCTTAAAAATGGGAACAGCACTCTTTGCATTTGAACTCATATGTTCTTGGGTGAAAGACCCATATGTTAGATGAATTTCTGATTATCTGGTTGTCTTATTTACCCTAAAATATTGGAAGCTTGTTCTACTTTCTCTTGAACAACCCTTTATGGAATCACCTTTAAAACTAGCACAGCATGATAATGCGAGTGATATTGCAATAGCAGTATTTTACACATTGAAGTGAATGAGAAAATGTGTCCTGTAGAACAAATGACAAAAGTAAAATTGTTTCTCTGTCTGAGAAATGGAACAATAATGTCTTGTATTGCATAGCTGTTGTAATAAAGTCTATCATTGAGGAAAAAAAAAGGTGTTTTAGCAGGGCCAACCTCTTAATAATTCTATACAGGACAGTCATCTACCTTTATTTTAACATAATATTCAGGGTAATTTTTTAATCCTTCCTAAGCACATGTGTGTTTTCTGCATGAGATAAATAGGTTTTAGTTTAGGTGGATAGTTCTTAAAATTGGTCTCTTTGTGTTTTACAACTTTATTCTACAATTTATGCAATACAGTACTTGCCTTTTCAGTTGGAAGTATCATTCAAGAACACATATTTCTCTCATTAAAATAATTCATTGTCAAGCATTTAAATTGGAAGTAAACTAACTGAGACTAACTCTACTGACTCCTGAAATGATCTGATAGTAGCACAGAGGCTTGGCACAAATCATGGTCAGTTGACATAGTGCTTAGGATCACAGGACAGGTTTGCGTGGTGTTGATAGTATTAGAAATAGAAATAACTAGAAATAACAATGCAAGTCTTGTTGGATCAGCAGGAATGAGTTCACTGAGAAAGCATACAGAGATCCAGCTAATGGGAAACAATTGTGGTGAAATTGCAGATAATTTCTTTGGGGTTAATGATTACTTGGGTGATACAGAATTCCAGTTTCACGAGAATACCAGTAGATGCACTGACTGCAGACACTATAAGAAAATGCAATTTGGCCTGTTTTCCTGGAATTGCCTTCTTTATATCAGTTTGTGGTTCAATTCTTTGTTTCCCTATCCAATGCTAACTTCATATTCTTGACATTTCCATCAATCATTGTCCTGGCACTGAGTTTTGGAGCAGTGTTAGTGTCTAGCAAATTGACTAATAAACCAGCATGTATGATTCTGTTCCACTCATTATAAATTAACCTAAGTGGCTGCTGATTGCTCCATGCGTAGGAAACTGCCTGAGGTAAAATGAAGAACTAAATCTGCATATATGGGGAGATCTGCAAGAGAGTATGAAATGTCAGAAGTCAGCTCCGTACTTGGCTCTAACCTCTGCAGTTACAGCAGTATATAAACTGGTTGCCTGCCCATCCTTTCTAGTGCACAGCAGTGTGAAATCCCTAACATACCATTCATTTTTTATGATGCTACATTTTAAATTCACCTCTCTCTGTGTTTTGTCTTCAGTACTTGTTTGTCTAGGATTCTTCATTTTTTTTTTTTTTCTCAGTGGGTCATTTCCGCAAATTGTCTTGTTAGGTTAACTTGAGGTTTGTTCCATATTTGTTGGAATCCCTCTACATATTACATAAATGGGAAAAAGCAGGGGATAAAGAGCGTGAATAGGGTGCTTGAGTTGATGGAACTGTCTTCATACTTCACTAATAAGGTGTCATGGGTACTTTTAATTCTCATAAATGCAGTTCTCTTGCGTGATTCCTCTGCAGTTCAAAACATAGGCAGTCAGCAGAAGTATTAGCAAACTCAGGTGCAAATGGGAAAAAATATACTGGAGTTTTTTCTCATTCTGTTTTGTTTCTCTGATGAGTTTAATGCTCACAAAATATCATTCTTGTGGGCCTGAGACTTTGCAAGCTAGTTTTGTAGCTGAACTGCAATGAAGTCTTGGAGGCAGTATGTCACAATGTGCAATTTGTGACTTGAGCTGACATTTACCAGCAGTATTCCTATCTTCATTTTCCCAGCATTTTGTACTCCATGAATTTCACTCATTTCTCCTCTTTTTATAAACTGCATTTTAGTACACACCATTGGATGTTTTCTTCCTTTTGTCCTTTGTGTTGCAGTCCCCTCCTTTCCACACAGAGTGGGCTAAATATTAAGATACATAAAGCTTTGTGCATGTAGATACATCAATGTTAGCAAGCCTAGTAGATTTTAGAGATCTTGATTCTCCCACAGACACTCCACTGGCAATATTATAAAACCTAAAAATCCCACAAGTCCATTAGCCCATATCAGACAAAGTTGTATTTTTAATCTGGTTCTGTGAAATCCCTGGGATGTGTTATTTGCTCCCCATGTGCAGTTGTAGTTCACTTTAGGGGATGTTTTGCTGTCATTGTCTCCATCTCTGTAATGCACAGAGGCTGGAGACCATAAGCTGTATATGAGAACAAGGTTTATGGGATCAAGTAAAATCCTCCCTGTTGCTTCTACTTTTTCTTTTCTTGCCACGTGACTTGGTATACTACTCTGTAGTCTTTTGTCTGAAAGAGGAGTGAAGTTTAATCTTGAGCCAACATGTACCTGAATTTACAACATTTACAGATGTGCTGATTGTATTGCTTAAGATGTGAATAAGGATAGAATCTGTGTCTACACAAATTGTGTGTGCCAAAGATCCATGCTACTGTGTTTTGCCCTGTGCAAATATATTAGTGTTTAAATGTTATATGCAGCAGATTTAGGAAGTCATCTTATCATTCACCAGCAGCATGGAGCAGAGCCATGATTACCCTCTGCTCCCTTAGATCCCTTTTGGTCCCTTTTGCCTCTCCAGTAAGAGCTAAAAACACATGGGGTAGACTGTTTGAGTCCTTGATGAGTCCAGGTCAGGAAGAAGATCTCAATTCCTCCCCAGTCATTTCATTTGGTTCCTGGGTTATGTAGATTTTTTTACATTGTGTAATGTCAGTAAAGCAAAATGAAAAAATTAAAGTTTAGAAAATAGTCCTTTTTAGAGAAGAAACAGTTTGCTGGAGTTTTTTTTATAATGTAATTTCCTTGCCCTGTCCAGGACCAGGAAAGCTCTTTCCCCAGAGTACTTTCTGTTCAGAGGCTCTCTCCTAGATGGTGCTTCCTAGATGGTAAGTGCATCTCCCTTCTCTTGTGCCTAGCATGCTGCTTGCTTCTGGTGTTCTTATGGAGGGTGGTTCTGAATGTATTACTAGAGAGGGATAACTATTCCTTCTTGTTACACTGAGCAGGTAAAAAAGGAGCTGTGTGTCCCCCTTTCCCTTCTGAAAAATAAAACAGGCTTTTCATCTAGCAACCAAAATATCTGCTGTGGCTTTTTCACCCCAAAGCGAGGCATTCCCCTGAGAGAGGTTAGAAGTTTGGTTTATCAGTGTCTGCTGCGATGAGCAGACTTTATTGTGTGCACTGCCTGAGCTCAGAGTGCAGCTGGTTGTGGCAATTCACTGCTGTTGGTAAGGCTGAGTTCTTCACCCTGGTTTCTCTGCAAGTGCTGTGGTCTTTAGGCACTACAGTGTTTAGGTGCCAGAGAAGTACCTCCCTTTCCCTGTGATGCTGCACTTCATGTAACTTCCTGGAGAGCTGCACTTGTATTTGACCCAAGCTTTATCAAAGCAGATGACTTCTCTGGGCTTTACATCAGGCTCCAGAGCACAGGAATTAGCAGCTGAAATGGATGGCATCTGCTTTTACAAAAGCTTCAGTGTAGGGAGACTTAAATTTTTAATGCTCTAAACAAAAACAAATTCTCCTTGGCAATTTCTAATCACCCTTCCTTGTCTCTCATGAAGAACATTGATAAAAGCCATAGTGAGAATCTGTTTGGTTTTTGGAGAAAGCTGGATGGGTAGATGTGTTCTGGTTTTGTCTTTAGTATTTGATATTCCTGTGCAGTGCCAAAATCTACAATGCTCCATCACTGTGCCCTTGTGTCAAAACTGCAGAGTGAATGAACCTGATTTCACTCACCCAAATAAATGCAAAGCAGATACAAAAAAATCCACATCTGATGAAGCACATTGTAGATGATAAATACTTTTGGGGTTAGTAATATAAATTATTTGCCAGTGACAGGATTCATAATACATGCTTTATTTAGTGAATCCCACTATTTTCATGTGTTTTTCATGAGTAGCGTAAGTTTTCCTTGAACATATTGCTAATTCAGAGTCAATATCTGTGGCCATACATTTGATTTATAAAGAGCTCCCAAGCATACTATTGTTCTTTAGATTCAGAATTTGAATTAATCCCATTGAACACATCAAATTCAGTATATGCTTGCTATACTCTCATTGGAACAAAGTAGCTTTTTCTGTCACATATTTTAATGTAATCAATTCTTCTTATAAGACTGAAATCCATTTTATACATTTTTGAAATATTTATTTCAAGTTAATATTTTCAGTGACTAGTGTTTCATTAAGCCTTATCTTTAGATGCAGCATTTAATGGGATACGAATATTAGAGAATCGTAGGAGGTTAAGGGTTGGAAGGGGCCTTAAAGATCATCTAGTCCCAACCCCCCCCCCCCGCCATGGGCAGGGACACCTCTCACTAGATCAGGCTGCTCAAGGCCTTACCCAACCTGACTTTGAACACCGCCAGGATTGGGGCATTCACAACTTCCCTGGGCAACCTTTTCAACTATCTCACCACTCTCACAGTGAAGAATTTCTTCCTAATATTTAGCCTAAATTTCCCCTTTTTTCAGTTTGTACCCCTTATTCCTTGTCCTGTCACCACAGTTCCTGGTGAAGAGTCCCTCTTCAGCCTGCCTGTAGGCCTCCTCAGATGCTGGAAGGTTGCTTTGAGGTCTCCATGCAACCTTCTCTTCTCCAGGCTGAACAGCCCCAATTTTCTTAGCCTGTCTTTGTAAGGGAGGTGCTCCAGTCCCGTTATCAACTTCATGGCCCTCCTCTGGACTTGCTCCAACAGTTCAAGGTCCTTCTCGTGTTGGGGGCAGCAGAACTGTACACAGCACTGCAGGTGGGGTCTCACCAGAGCAGAGTAGAGGGGGGAATCCCTTCCCTTGACCTGCTGGCCACGTTCCTTTTTACTGAAGCCCAGGACATGGTTGGCTTTCTGGGCTAAAAGCACACCCAGCAGGTTCATGCTGAGTTTTTCATCAGCCATCACCTCCAAGTCCTTCTCTGTGAGGCTGCTCTCAATCACTTCTCCACCCAGCCTTTACGTGTGCCTGGGATTGCCATGGCTCCTGTGAGGATCTTGCACTTTGCTTTGTTGAACTCCATGAGGTTCTCACCTCTCAAGTGTGTCAAGGTCCCCCAGCTGGTATCCCTTCCCTCCAGTGCATTGACTGCACCACCCAGGCTGGTGTGATCAGGGAACTCGCCGAGGGCACACTTGATCCCACTGTCCCTCGATCCCACACTCGACCCCACTGTCGGTGTCACTGACAAAGATGTTGGTCACAGCCCTGACCTGAGAGACGCCACTCATACGGATGTAGGGAATCAGCTTATGTTCTTGTGGAGCTACTGTGACCTCCCTGACACAGGGGTTGTCTTACATGGTAATGATGTGAGTGCAGCCCATCTTGTCCATGCAGTTCTGCTCAGACTATTTTCTGCTATCGTTTCTCTGTGTTGCAGCAACTTCTGCTGATCGTTTTTACCGCATTGACAGATCTCAGGTAAGTCCTTATTCATTTTTTGTTTCTATAGATTTTTTTATTTTTAAAGCAACATCAAATGCAGCTTAAAATGAATTGTTTGCCATTCTTCCTATGTACTGCAAAATATTACTCATAATGTCTCAGGAGAAGTAGAGAAAACAATTCTGGGCTGTTTTTCAGTTGATCTAATTCACATTTTTTCATTGAAGTCTTGTATCTGCTGACCATCTGCCATTCTGTTTACTACCAATTTGATGTACAGATCAGAATTTTCTTCAATTGTTTTCCTTATCACGTCTTACTAGGGGCATCTGTGTGACACCAATGTATTTGTATTTATCTTTTCACTGATGTTTTAGGCACCAGAGGTCTTGATCCTGTGTGTGTACAATGAAATAGATATGGAAGTTAACGTGTTGTTACAATTTGAGAGTTATGAACAGAGTTGCATAAAATATTCCCAAGGAACCCCAAAACAATGTCTATCTCTGCTGTGTATCTCTGTCAAACCTGTGGCATAGATCTGACAATCTGAATATATTTTCTAAAAGACACTGGAAATTTTACAGGGCTTTTGGTGGTTTTGATTTGTAGCCAGAACAGGCCAGCTAGTGGCTCAGCATTTAGTGCAAATTGTTGATTTCACACAGTGGTTGTTTGTATCTGGTCTCCCTGAGAGCTGTTTAAGCTGTTTCTGAATCACATGAACATATTACTGTTTCTTAGCAAAAGCAGCTGGCGCTTTAGTTCAAGCAGAAGGAGCTGTGACTTTAGTTTGGAGTTCCCAGGTTCAGTTCTGCATGTAGCCACCATGAGACTTGTTTGCACACAGTCAAATAAATGCTTTGATGTTGTAAACTAACATTTGGAAGGCAGGGGTGAAGAAGACACTGCTACAGATTAAACTAGGCAATGAGATTCCGTTTGGCTTATTCTGCATTTCTCTAATACTTGACATTGTACTAATGGTCATCTTTAACTCCTACTCCTTCATCTTGTGATTCTGTGGGGAAAAAATCAATACTGGTCCCAGCAAACAAACAGTGGCAAATTCCCTGCCCATTTGCCTACATAGACAGGCATACTCACACTCAGTGTTGTTTTTGAAAGATAATGAGCCTTCAGTGTCAATAACAAAAATAAAGGACTGAGAAAGAGAGCTTTGGTAATGGAGATGTGAAAATAGAATGTACAAGTGGTGGAGATCTGGAAGACTACCCCCAAACAATGAAAAGTTCTGTCAACCATCATCGAAGAAGAGACCTCTGGTGTTGGTCCTCATTTTGAATGCAAACCTCAGCTTTTTGGGTAGACCTCCAGGTTTTATCAGAATGGTATAGTCATTGAGTAACAGCCTTAAAAGTGTTGCTGTGAGTGTGCAGCTTGCTCATTGGGAATCTTGTTTGGCTTGAAATCAACGACATATTGATTGGTGACTTCTGTGGCATTCATTTTAACGTGTGTGTATGAGTACAAACTTAAATAAAAACAGAGTCCCTTGAATATTCTTCAGAGACCCTGATGTGCACTCAGCTCACTCCAAGGCAGCTGGGTGCTCTGAGAGACCAACAATGCTGCAGATTCATTATTTGTTGCTTCTGTCACTCTAACAGGAACATTTGCACTTTGTGACGGAAATTTCGCAGGACGAGATTTTTATTCTGGACCCAGAGATGGTAATGTCTCAGCAGGTGGGGACGCCACCAGGAATGCCTGATCTAGTAGTGGAGCAGGCAACTGGGTGAGTGCTGCTGGGATCTGGTTTTCAGCTGTTGTGTTAGAGATGGGCATCTCTTTCTGGTCCCCGTTTCTGAAGGATTAGGAGATGTGGGAGGGTGGATGTTAGGTAGGAACAAATCCAGCCGTGGTAATGACAGGAGGACGTAGTGTAACATCTACTCTGTTAAGCTTCCTGGAACCCGTGGCAGGACTAGTGGACTTCAGCACTTTTTAACCACGTCACACCACCTAACCCTAAATCCTGCCATAAATCTCTAACAATTGAGTTACAAACTTCTCTGCATGATCAAAATTCTGATTCCACTGTGTGAAGCCCTGAAGCCCTTTGTGTCTAAGAATGATCATGAAGTGTCTCTGTTTCTTATCATCCTCTTGACAGACCAGAAATGCTTCTATTCATCTTTAGGAAAGATTTTGTGCTCATAGTGAATTAATCTATTTCACCTTGCTATGGGCTGAAAAATGCAGGGAACCAATAAGACTAAGACAGCTTCAAAGTGGAGCTCACAAGGGGTGTGAATGCCTTCCTCTTCCTCCTTCTATCCTTAGAATATCAGATCGGTGGAACCCTGCGGTTCGGAAGAGGATGCTGAGCGACAGCGGCCTTGGCAAGATTTCTCCCCACTACGAGGTACCTGACAAACAAAAGGACACCAGCCAGACACATATGCTGCAGTAAGAGCCCTCTGCATTTCTCTGCTTAATGATGCACTGTCATCACAGACAACTCCTTATGTCTCTTTCAAGCTTAATGAATTGTGCCAACATTACAAATTGTGCTGAAATTACAAATAACTTTTGCTACTTCTCTTTTGCTTCTGCCTTCTGTTCTTCCTCTTTGTCGATTATTTTATGTTATTGCCTTTGTTTTGTTCTCTATGACACCCTGCCCTCTTAGTAAACCTAAATCCAAGTTTTTGAAAGAAAATATCTTATTTTGGAGGTCTGAAGTTCCAGCTAAGAAAATCTTGGCAACTGGTTAGGGGAAAGGTTAAAACATTCACCCTCAAGGCAGCTCTGATGCAATGTGACAAAACAGAAATCTCTAGAACAGCTGCTTATTGTCAAAGATGTAGGTAATGGTTTTCATATAATCTTGAAACTTGTAGGATGGATGTACAGTGTTTTTCTTTCTGATTATTCCCCCATAAAATAAATTTTTACCAGCTTAGTATTATCCACTATGTTCAGATCTATTTAAAAATATCTCTCATTCTGCTTACTTACAGAAGTGCTTCTCACCTTTTTGGTTATTTCACTTTAGATTTTCAAAACCATCAATAGATCACTACCAAAGATTAGATGGGAAACACCTGTTAGAACTGTTGCTGGCTTTGAAAGTTATTTGTGTTTTGGGGTTGTATTCCCCCCACCCCCCAAGTATATAATGTATAATTGTGTTTCTGGTTCTGCTGTATCAGCAACCCTATGGGCAGGTTTTAAAACTTAGTATAGAAAAATTAGGAATAGTGACAGTGTGGTCCTATTTTCACATTTTTTTTTCTGTCAGGATGTGTGTGGGAGGGGGCTGCAAGGTACAGGGCAGGCAGAGCCTACAGCTCCAGGTGCAGTGTGGGTGGCAGGCTGTGTAGCCATGAGGCTACAAACTGGAAACTTTCCAGCTAACTGGAAACTGCTGTCAGGAGGAGATGTCATGGCAAGAAAGGGTGATCAAGGTAGCACTGCCAGGAGACAATCACCTGGTTTTCTCCCTGAGGGATTCTGGATCAGTTTTTGATACTCTGCAAAGTGAAGATTCATGAATTCAGGTTCATTTTTCCACAGACTGGAATGGGGGCCCAAAATCTGGAGCTGGCAAAGCTGTGAGAAAAATGATACTCAGACAGATTTAGGCAGTGTGGAGAGATGGTGAGAACATGTGGACTAATTTCTAATTGATAAGAAGAATGATTTTGTTTACATCAGCATGACTGGAAATGTTTGCTTAGCTGTAACAATTACATTTGGTAGATTTATTAAGTACAAGGTAAGCCAGTAGCATTGCTCAGAGTAAAGTGTCCCTGTCACTGCCTACAATAAGGAATTGTTTTCTTTACAGCTTCTCTAAACTGTAATTGATTTGGCTGAAATTTTTCATGCTAAGACTCAGTCTATGACTGATTCTTTTTCTTTTAGTAAAAACTCTAACAAAAAAGCCAGTTCTTTCTGCAGACAAGATTTGTGGGAAATGTGCTCCTTTAAATGACCTTCTTTCAAATAAATAAATCCAGTGGTTCTTTCCTGAGATGTGTTAGTGCTGGTAGTGGAATGAACTTCATTGGAATGAAATTTTTGAAGCTTGACATTTAGTAAAATGTCATCATAATACCAGGGAGATGCCTTCTTCTGTCTTGAAAATTACCCCTGAATTTGCCCTGCTGATGAGGTTGTTCATGCACTTTGGAGACACCTCAGATTCAAGTGCTTTGCTTTCAAAAGTTTCTGTCTGCACATGCTCACAGAGGAGTTACGCTCCTCTGTGCTTAATTCAGGTTGCAGACCTGCCCACAGAGCTGAGAGAAGTGGGGCTGTGCTGCTCACCAGCTGATCTCCAGTAGCAAGGAGAAAAGGGATGCAGCAGTCATGGTCAAATGGAGATGGGTCAGGAGAAGGTGTATGAAGGAACAAGGAAAAGAGGTTGCAAGAGCCAAAGGAGTAGAAGCAAAAAGGGAGGATGCACAGGAAGTCAGGGAACAGGGTTAAAGGATGGGAGCTGTTAAGGGCATAGAGGATAACCAAGTGTCTGGAGAGTCAGATTGGGAATAATGAAAAGGAGGAGGGTATGGGGTACAGATAGGTAAGAGATGAGTGAGACAGGCTAGAGACATAGGGGAAGGGTCTGTGGCTACTTCTCTCCAGAATACAGAATTCTGGGTTTATGCAGGTTATTACAGAGGTGGGCAAGCTCTGAAATATGTTTAGACACTGCCTCACTTGCTGCCAAGGTGGAAGGTGTATGGTAAACGAGTCAGGGGACTGCAGTGGAGGCAGCAAGGTATTATTACAGTTAAGAGAGTTGAACGATGCTCTGTGGGACTGGCTTCTCTTTTCAGCATCCATGACAGAAGTTTGGAATGGTGAAGATTTACAGCAAACTTTTTGCAAGTGACTGATTAACCATTGGCTCCTCATTCTATGCATGTCCACTGTGAAGTGGGTTTGGTTACTGGGAGGCCGTTACAAGGAGATTTTGAAAGAGTGTGGAGGGCTGGAAACGGAGAAATAGGCTTTCTGTTGCCTCAGGTTCTGTTACTAAAATGAATGGAAAGTTTGTGCCTGCTTTCCCAGCTGCAGAATACAGATAATATTGCAACCTCACCTTAAAGGAGCTCAGTGAGGGTAAATTTCATGGTCATGAGAAACCTGGACACTCTGGGGAGACTCTGTCAGAGATGCTTAGCAGGACATTAATCATTTTGCATTCTGTGCACAGTTTTGGCAGTGTGGAAGAAATAAATCTTTAGGCTGTGCACTGCATATAGAGGAGGATATCAAACAGATTTCTGCTTAAACACTGAGGAAAGAGTCCAGCAGAAGAAAATAGAGAGTGGCAATGTGACTAAAAGTTGTAACATTTGAGTGGAAGAGGGATGCAGCATGATGCTCAATGATGTGAGCTCCCAGATTTCCAAGGGTTTGACTGGAGGTTTGACTTTGCAATCTAAAGAAACCTCTCTAACATGGCACTTTAAAGAAAAAAAGAAGTACTTTAGAAAGCACTATTATATTTTGGCAGCTGAAGTTGCTCACAGCTTCTTTGCAGAGATTTGTCCCTTCAGAAATTGTTTTTCAATTAAAACTTGAGAAAAGGATTTCAGCAAAATTCCTAATCAGGAATACAGCAGAGAACAGAGGAGACAATTCCTCCTGTACATAGAGCTCTCATGAATCTTCTAAGAGTCATCAGCATCCAGTGTTTTATATCTAGTCAGAAATACCATAGAGCTCAAAATGCATTATCCTGTAGCCTAGGGCAAGTGACAGGAGACAGTGTGAGAGAAAGTGTCATAGTTGACTCACTGGGAGTGCTTTCTCAGTGGCCATTTTTCTCCTAAACAGGTGTTATGAGTGAACCTCTTCAAGTGTTAGAAACAGATTAAACCTCAACTGGTCATCATATAGCTTCAGGATGCTTAGAGTGCATCTGTCATCACTCTATACGCACAAATAAATATGAGTATATGCATATATATATATACACATATAAAACTTCTTTAAGATTAAGTAATTATTTCTGATGTGAGTAATATAGCTAAAAAATCAAAGTATACAAGTAGAATGATCCCTTATATTATTTCAATAAATGAAAGCAGAGAATAGAATATGTGACCTAAAAATAATTATAATGTTAGGTGTTGCTTTCGATCACAAGCTATTTGGTTAAAGCATAATGTGAATATAATGGTTTTGAGGCAGGGGTCTTTCTGAGACAAAAAATATGCTTTTGTTTTCAATTAACTGAGATTCATGTTGTTTTCAGGTAGCTGTCGATTAATGGTATTTCATGTTTTGTTCCTTTTTTGGTGGTTCTTTGATCTGTGATGAATTGGACAGGACGTGAAACAGTGTCTCAATGCAGTAACCAGGAGCTGGGGCAGATTGTAGTTTAATAGGAACATCAATTAGTGAGAGCAGTGCATTAAAAAAAACAACAACAACAAAAAAAAACACGAGAAGACAATTTGCTAGGACTAGAGGTGCTTGATCTTGAAAAAATTTAAATATTCTAGTCTGACTCCACTGAAACTGGTAACTGGACCCTTCCTTTGTACGTGAGTGGGTTCATCCTATAATTAAATGGTGCAGTGAGATGCAGAAGACCTCATAGCCTGCTGTCAGTGTTTGTTGTTGGCCACATATTTCCCTTCTTAGTTATGTTTGTCACCCTGTTATGTGATGAGAGCTGGAAAATTAGATAAAATAAACACCCCAACAGCATACAAAGATGAAAAGGTGACTATACCTTGGTAGAGGTTTAATCTACATTGTTTAATTGAAGTCATTAATTTTCCCACTATTTGGGGCAGTAACAAGCACTTCTCTAGCATCTGTCCAGCTGTGATGGTAATGTGCTTCCCAAGCTGCTAGCTGCAGATTCTGAATCAAGTGCGTGGCTCGTGAAGGGTGGGCCAAGGTTGGCCAGGACGCCATCTGGTCTTGTCAGGGAGAGGAAGAAAAAACGCCTGTAGGTGCTGGAAGATGGCTGCAGCCCTTTCCACTAAATAGACATTAATTAGCTAGTAATACCATCCAGGCATTGCTTTATGGAGCAATAATAACCTAGTTTCTCAGAGGGAAGAAGAAAAAGGCTAAATGCCAAGTGTTTAACTAAGCCACAAGAATCTGATCGGTGCCCAGGAAATCAGTGTGACAGTGCAGATGTTATGAGGTGGTTTAGGGTATTTTTTAAAGAGAAATCTTTGTGTATTACAAGCTGAGAAGAGCTTTAGGGATGGAAGTTTGCATGTAGAAAGGAGAAGGAATGCTCATTTAGTGAAAGTTTAGAAAATATAAAGAGATGTCTCAGAACAGGAACTGCCTAGTGACAGTGAACATTTAAAATTTCAAAGGTTGGTAAGGACTTGAGAAATTCAACGGTTTTCCCAAAAAATATTGCATTGGAAAACTCAGCATCAGCTCCTAAATAGGCAGACTAGTCTGCCCTGGTGTTTTTGATAGCAAAATCTGAATTAATTTTCAGATTTAGATTTAGTTCAAGCTGCATTTATGAAATTATACTGCAAGAGTGAAGTGCATATGTCTTAATCAGGTATTTGTACACCTGTAAGAATTACTTTCCATTTTGCAGATGAGGCTCCATGAGTACTGATTGCTTTCAAGCAAATATTATTTTAGTGAAGGCATAAATCACCATCACCTTTACTGTACACTCCTGTATAGTCCTTATAATAGAACTAGAATATAACAGAGTGCACGTGTCTGGTTTTTGCTCAACTCTCCCTTTTCTTTCTCTTCTGTTGTCTTGGATGCTTTTACAAATAGCTTGTAAGGCATCTCTCACTACCTGAAAGTGGAGCATGAGAGATTTGCCTAAAGCAACTCTCTGCCTCTCACTAGGATGGTAATGTCAAAAATGAGGAGTTGTCAGTGGAAAGGAAGATGTAGACTCAAAGAAGAGGGAAAGTGTTGTAAAGAGGATTTAGAATTATTCAGAAGAAGGTAAACAGGGGTTAAATAGGGAAAGAACTTCGAAGAAAGCAAAGAAAAATAAATTATAAGAATACAGCAAATGAATAAGAAACTTTTTGGAGGGAAAGCAGGTTCCCTAAGTGAGATTGAGTGTGAAAAAGTGATGCATTTTGATGTGGGGTCTGGTCCTGTGTTTTTAAAGGTGGTAAACCTTTCTTCAGTTGCTGCTCTAAATCTTCCCTTACCCCCACTTATGAAGAATTCTTTGATAAGGATGGCACCTGTTAAGTGTTTTTACTCAAGTGCACAGGTGTGGTAAACAATGCCATGTATTTTAAGCTTCTATTGTGAATATAATTCTCTTTGTATACATCAAGTTCTTAGCCACGTTCATTGTTTTGGGAGATTTTCAGTGGGGAAAAATGCAATAATTATTCAGGAACTCCTGGCCATGTCTGATTAGTAGACACGCCTTGACTCAACTGTAGAAGAAAGGCAGAGCTGGGAGAGGAAAACAACGCTAAAATAAGAGAGGATGGAGAGGAATGTTCATACTAAGATATCTTGGCATAGACTGGCCTGCATAAGATACGCTCTTGGTTTATCCTGAGTGGATTAAACATGAAAACAGATGCTCTTAATTCAGGATTCAAGAGGCTTTGTGCTACTTCAGCTGGAATGGTACCATCTCAGGGATGGTTCTGGGCATGGAAAGATCCTGGCATTTAGTTCTGATGTCTGAAGGCACAAAAGCAAGACAAGGGAAAGTATTACCACATACAAGCCCTGCTAGGTCAGGGGATGAGCCGCAGCTTTGTGGCGATTGCACCCACTGGACCTGAGGGACCTTTGCAAACAGTGAGAATCAGATGGTTCTGGAAATTATTCAACACAAACTTTCAGCAACTTCTGGTGTCACCTTTAAGTGATTGCATACAGGCAAAATCTTATTTAATCATCTCTTCCTCTGTTTTGATTAGTAGAATTTTTATGTCACTACTGTCAAGTCCGGCCTTATCTGCAGAGAGCTAGGCTGTAGAAAATTCGTGGGTTTTACTTAAAATTTTCTGCAACAGTCATTAGTAATTGGTACTTAGACATCATCCTGACAACCCCAGCCCAGTAATACTGAGCTTTAAGACACAGCTTTTGCTTCTGCTCTTGTTAACCATAATTGGGAAAAGAAGAAATCAGAATTTGGTTTAGATTTGCATGTCTATAATCTTATTTGTGTATGTGACTGTAATGCAAAGAGTGTGTGTTTTCTTCAAGAATGAAGTCTCTAGCCTTTGCTGTTGAGGCACCCAGTTACTAAGGGGTTTTAATAACAGTAGTCACATCAGAGGTGGGTTTGTGCATCTGCCCCTCCGATAGATGGCAGAAATTGAGCACATCCTGTACTGTATCCTGTACGGTGTTTTCTTTTCTCAACAGTGCTTATTACCAATACATTTTATCATTCAGCGTTTAGCTCCCCAGAGTGGATTGGGTGGGATTTTAACTTCCTCTTTTCTCACCAACCTGCCCCCTCTTGATGACTTTTGTGGCATCTCAACACCTGATGCACAGCAAAGGAAACTCACCCTGCTGACAAATTATTTTGACAGACAGTGACATGCAAAACACCCCCACACATGATGAGACTACAAATTGGCTTCTTTGAGAGATCTTGCTTCTTGACTGGCATCCCACTTTCCAAAAGGGAAATGCAAGCAGTCCAGCTCGCCTCCTCTCCTTGGGGCAACTTTAAGCAACAGAATGCACACGTAGTTGACAAAGGAACCATCCTACCTGAATATTAAACAGTCAACTACCACCCAGCTTGAAAATACCTTCTGAATATTTCCAGTAGATACAGGGGCAAAGCCAAGTTTTCCTCATGGAATGTAAGTTTTTATTTTGGATTGCATTTAAAGGATAAAAAATTATGTTGTCAGAGTACAGATAGCTGGGTACCTTGGTTTTCTTTAAGTGGTTTACCATAACAGCTATTAATCTGCTTTCCACTCTCTGGCTGATAGCCAAGACGGAAGCAGTAGAGTCTCTTTTCTCTTTTTTTTTTAACAACTGTGTTCTTTTTTCCCCCCTTGCTTCTTTGCTTGCTTACCTACTTTTAGTCCTTGGTTTGCAAAGCAGAATCTTCACTGAGAAGTAAAACAGCTTTACAGCAAAGAAGACAGGAATATATCAAGAGAATAACTTCTCATAATCTTGTTTTCTTTTTGTCTGGGTAAAAGAAAATGACATTTGATAATTTAATTTTTAGGGCCTACTGCTTTCCCCACAAGCATTGGACATGTGGTAACTGTACCTGGCAGGAGAAGGGTAGTGAGAGTGGATCTGACAATGCCACTGTAGAATGTGCATTATCCTTCTCTCCAGCTTTATGGAGTGGAAACAGCAGACCTACAGTCCCCAGTGACATTAAAGGCACTGGAAAAGGGGATGGATGGGTTTACTGGCGTGACAAAGGATGATTGACAGAAAGAGATATTCTTCTGGGTATACTTTAAGCACCGTTATAAATATGGGTTGAATAGTCTCCAGTATGGCCAACTTGCAATCCAATCAAGGTTGGAAAAGTTGTGTACCTTGTTTTAAAAGGTTTAGATATATGTGTCTGTATTTGTGTGTCCTTCTTACTCATCTGTAAGAGTTGAAGTAAGAAAAAAACCAACCAAAACAACAAAAAACCAAACCCCAAACCTGCCAGTCCTAGTTTTCTGAGCATTGCACAGGAATAGCAAGCCTGCATCCATGTGCTCTGTCCCTGCCATAAGGAGCTGCCATCTGCTTGGAGAGGAGATTGGTTCTTAATGTGTTCTCACTCAGCACCAAACTGTCTTATCAAAGCCAAAACTAGCAAGCTTCAGAGCCCGGGTAAGAAACACAGTCTTGTATATGTGTTACACACACATTGGGCTACATACTGTGTTCAAGCTTTCACACTTGGACATCTCATAATATGCATTCAGACTGTATTTATATTCCTGTTCATATTCCTACATCCTGGTTTAACAGGCTTTCAAAGAGTAGAAATGTAGTTTGGTAAAATAGCTGCTTTAAACTATCACATAGAAGTACCACTTTGCCTGAGTTGATTGTGTTAAACTCAAAAAAGCCAAACCTTTCCATAATTCTTCAGATATCTCCATGTTTGTGTTTCAGCTGTGGCTGAAAACTGGAAAGTGTCAAAAATACCATGCAATGAAAAGCTAAAGACAAAGGATAGTTGTGTAAAAATAGGTCATCTTTAGAGGTTTGCCAATGGGGTGTTTTAGATCTGCAAAAATTAGTGTTTGAATGAGGCTGGGAACGACGTTCTGACATGAGCCTTCACTTGACCCATGGAACAAAAAGCAAGACTTTTCACTGGGGCTGCTTGAAAAATTCATTGTTTCCCAGATTGTGTGTCTTGGCATGGCTGCTCTGCAGGGAGCTGCCATTTCCCTTCCATGTGTAGGGTGAGTGTCTGAGTCCCCTGGCTCTGGGCTTATCTGTCAGGGTGTAGGAGGTACAGTGCCTCTTTAACATGCCTGCCAAAGGACTTGGTTGAGCAGAGAAACTTCTGAAAGCTTAAAAACATTCAAATCATCCCTGCTTGCCTGCTGGTCCTCTGCACTAGGGAAGGAGTAGTAAAACCCACTAAAAGCTTTGTCTTGGTAGCTGAGACAGAGAGAGTGTTTAGCAGCGCTGGCACAGAGGTGTGTGCTTGAGAGGGAAATACATGGTAAGCAGGGCCATAACACAGAGCCTTGCTGAGGTTCCTGGCAGTGCTGATGCCCATGGGCGAGCAGAGACAGATGGACCTGGCTAAATTATGCCAAGAGCTGAAATCAGAGAGCCAGAGGTGGCTTGGAGCCAGTATAACCCTGACTCCAAGATTCCTGTTTCTGTGCCAGACATCTGAAAGTGCAGCACAAAAACCATATTTGAAAGTCCCATTAGAAGTTTTATTCTCTATCAGTTAGTCTATAGCAGGAGTGTAAATGGCTCAGCTGTTCTGCTCTGCTTAGGATCTGTGTGTTATGCATATTAACTAAGGTGATTTTTTAATTTTTAGATTATTTTTCAAAAGATGGCAGGAAAGCGAAGGTTTCTTAGTGCTTAGCACTTGTGAAATTCAGGCCACTTATTTTTTAACATAATTACAAGACCGTGTTTCTGAGGGGTTCATGTGTTTCAGGAACAAAATGCTAGCTCTCAAAAGTGACTGGTTTGCATTGTGGTAGCACACACATCATTTAGGGTAGCTTCTGGATTGTTTAGAAACTCAGAGTGGCCTAAGATTATTTGAGTAGTATCTCAAGACACCAAGCATCTCATCGCTTCACCTGCATCGAGCCTGAGGGCTAAGTGGAGATGTGTCTTATGAACCAGGTTATACCTGAGGTGCTTAAAGTGGGACTGTCATGGCATTGTGCTTAACAAAATAAATTCTTTCTCTGGGTTAAATAAAAGTTGAAGTCATAACAAAGTGACCTCTGCTTTATTATTTCCTGGAAAAAGTAAAGGTGCACTGATTTGTTGTTGAGGAAAAGCCAGATGTTTTGTTGCCTAATAGATATGCTTTTATTTTCATATAGAATGCTAAGGAAGTGCATAAAGGTAGCCACTTTAGCTCCTGTTCCAGGTCATCTTAACGACCTGTGACAAACAACATCCAAGCCCTTGACATCCAGTTTGTTTTTTCACTAAAGCATTACATGGTGTGCCTAGATCTTGCTTTCTTTTAGGGTTAGAGCCACATCAGCAACTGCCTTTCCTTTGCCTTTTGACTCCCAAATTAATCTAGACATTGTCAGGTAGGTCAGTGAGGATTTTGAAGATTTAATTAAAATCTGGAAATGGAAGAACAGCATTTCAAAGAAGCTGGGATAAGGCCCCCTTGAAAATAATTTTCTTTCATTCCACTGAGATATTTTGGTGCCATGTGATGATAAGAGAAGGAGAGGCCAAGTATTAAAAAAAACAACAACAACAACAAAAAAAACACAAAAAAAAACCCCAGAAAAACCAACCAAAAAACCCCAAACCCAAACAAACTGTGATCATCCTACAGTGATCTTACTGCTCATTTGGAAATATCTTCTTTTTCAAGTAAATACCAGCTTGCTCAGGTCATGTTTTGAGGCAGAACTATCTTATCCAAGATGAGTTTTATAGAACATTTCACTAGCCTCCTTTTCCTTTTTAAAAATTAACGCTAAGCATGTTTGGGTTTATATCTGATTTTGCAATAAAATCTTCTGTTCTCTTTTTAAGCAGCAATTCCCAGACAACTCCTCTGGGTGTCAGTAAGACTTCAGGTATAGCTGCATTGTGGGGTTACAGGTCTTCATTAAAACATTCCACAGTGGACAGAGGAGTGGTAAGAGAGAAAAAGTTAGACAGGAGTGAAAAAAGATATGTGACAGTATAAGAGACACTGACATGCCTGCAACCCAGCAAGGAATACATCTGAGCTGCCCTGGTTTCCCTAAGAAGCACCAATAACATTCCTGTATGTTGGACTGCATGTGAACAGCCTGAGGCAGTGATTGCTGTGCAGGTAGAGACTGAGACTGCTGGAGGAAGTTACAGAGATGCTAGAAGGAATACTGATCTTTTCCTTTAGCAGAATTAGGAAAGAATAATCTCTCTAGGGTTTGTCTCTAGATTGTTGTTGCAGGTTACAAGACATGTCCAAACAAATTTCTGCAAACTAATAATTAATTTGAATGCAATTAGATTCAGGGAGCATTGCTGGTCAGCGTTTTCCCATGTGTGGGAGACAGTATGACCATTGTCTATGAGAAATATTTGAGAGGAAAGAATGACAGGAAAAATGGGGTAGTAAAACCAGAAAGTTTTGTAGAGAGATTTAAAGAATTGGAGAAAAACATGGGTTGGGAAGGACCTCTGAAGTTCATCCTATACTAATCTTCAGAACAGAACCAGCTAGATTAAGTTCAGAGCCTTTTCCAGATGAGTTTTGAATATCTGCAAAACTGGAGATTCAACAATCTCTTTACACAGCCTGTTCTTCTCTTTGATCGTCCACATGGTAAAAACTTTTTCCCTAAAATCCAATCTGAATTTCCCATGTGCCAGCTTGTGACTCTTGCTTCTTTCTTCAGACAGACTCTGTCTTCTCTATACTTTTCTGTTAAGGAGTTGAAGGCAGCAATTAGATTTTCCCCAAACCTTCTCTTCTTACTAAATGAGTCCAGCTTCCACAGCCTCTCCTCCTATGCCCACACCATATCTGCAGCCCTTTCTGGAACTCAGTCCACTTTGTCAATGTCTGTCTTGTACTGAAGTCTCACAATTACCGAGTAGAGGGTCAAAAATCACTTCCATCTACTTTATGGCTCTGCTCTAGCAAATACAGCTCAGCATGTCATCAGCCCTTGCTGTTGCAGGGAACTCTGCTTACAGAAGTTCAACTTGTATTCTGCTAACATCAGGCACCCTTTCTGAAAAGCTGTTTTCAGTTGTTAGACCCCCAGCTTGTCTTGTTGCATGGGTTTACTCCTCCTGAAGTGCAGGACTTTGCATTTGCCTGTGCTGAACTTGCTAAGTTGCGGTACTTCTCCAGCCTCTGATGGTCACTCTGATCTGGGAATGTATAGGGTCAAAGTGAAAGTGTGGGGAAGCTCTCAGTAATTCTTAGGCTTTTATTTCTCATCAAGTGCCATAGCAGAAAATGGTGATGCCCAGACTGAGCATTATCTGGTCAGGGACCAGGCAAGTAAGCAGTTCTGCCTTTCTACCGGTAAAGTGATGCACTGTCTGCGGTTGGGACTGCAGGGGACTCACAGTCCCAGAGGAATTGATACAAATTGCTGAATGAGAGGGTTTCCTCACCTACATTTTAAAAATACTTGATGTGCTAAAAATTTTCTTCACTTGCAATCAGGGGATATGTGAATAAATCCCAACAGGGATGCCATTTTTGATTCTGAAGAGATGTACATGTAAAATGAGAAGGAATGAGTTTAATTTGACAGTTCTTCCTCTCCCCTCATCACAGGCAGCTGTTGTCAGACTGAATTAGAAAGTTTGCAGAAATACATTCCTTAAGCAGGAAAAAAGTGGAATGGTCATAAACCCTAGTAGAATTGTCGCATAGAGATTGTTATTTGGCCTTTAAATATTAAATGGCTGGTTTTAAATAGGCCTGGTGCAGATGGTTTCTGCTACAGGTTTATTGATTAAAATAGCTGCTTTACATCAGCTCCAAGTTTGTTTCTCCTGAGGCTTTTGTCTTCATGAATAATGCACCCATTTGCTGAAATTTTGTTAGAATTCATCTCCTGGAGGCTGGCTGTATATCTCTAGGTTCCTGAGTCTCAGCTGACTAGGCTCAGAATTGTGACAGTCCCTGCACTTCCCTCCTTAGAAATGAATATTCCTTCTTCCACCCATCTAGTGCTGAACAAACCTAGTGCTTGCACATTGGAGAGTGCACTTGGAAACAGCTCTGACTGTTCGGCTGTTTGAGAGAGGCTTGTATGATACTGAAGGCTGCCTTGGCTATACTGAGGATTAGATTTTTGCAGCAATTCATCCAAACCCTGTAAGAGTGAGTGGGAAAATTCCAGTGAGCTTTGGATCAGACTGTGAACTTGGAGGCCTGTCATGGTTTTACGTGGGCAGGTCTCATGCCTTCAATATTTTAAGTATTCCAATTTGCTGGATGCATCTAGTGTATGTATGATTAGGCTTTTTTTACACCATTTTTATGGCTTTTTTTCTGCATTTCTAAATATGTGTACCTTGATTTCTGGAAGATGCTTGTGGATTTTCTGTTAAGCCCAAAGGTTATTGCTTGGCTTGCGTAAGGCGTGGTGGAACAGACATTGCACAGTTTCACCTTGCAGGCTGAGGCTTGCAAGTCCCGTATCTGTCTGAGCCGAGTTTGCCACTCTGCAACAGAACACTGCTGCAGGACCTGTAAGAAAGGAGGGCTATGAATAACATGGAAAGCAAACAGAGGTGATAAGACCATTCTTGATAACATGCTTTTCCTCCTCCTCCCTTCTGATCCTCTTCCCTATCACAGAATTGTCTTTCCTTTTACTGTCTGCTACAACAATAGCTGTTTGTAAAACCACAGCAGGAGGAAAGTCAGATGAAAGCCTTTGGTGAAAATATGTGAAATCAGGCTCTGCTGTCTCATTTATGCATGAGAAAATAAATACCATTGTTGGTAGAAGAGCTAATTGAATCTCATGACTCTGGAAATGTAGCCAGTCACAGACAATCTGGCCTGCCTTTACTCTCTTGGGGAGACGGTGACCCTTTTTTTCTACGAGTTAATTTTACAGCAAGATAAAACCAGAAGAAAAACCCAGTTGATGTGTGTGTATGTGTGTGTGTGTATATATATATAAAGAAAGAAGTTATTCTATTCTGAAATGGCCAAGAACAGGATATTGCAGTGCCTGAATCTTTTCCTGAAGATTTTTTCTGTTTTGTTTATCCAAATGAAAATCTCTTCAAGATGTCATTTGGCAAAGTGTTTTGACCCAGGTGAGACCACAGATCTTGACAGTATATTAGTTTTCCTGAAGTATCTCTGACTTGTGTCTAATTTTTTTTTTTGAGGCATGGAGGCTGTGAAGATGATAACTTGCTTTTTTATGACAGTAAAACACATAGGAAGGATCATACTGGGAGGGTAGCTGACAGGCACTAGACAGATGGTTCCTGTGTGGATGTTAGCAGATGAGAATCCTCCCTTCTTGGGACACCTGTCTGGTGACCAGTGCTGCCACAGCATATCTCTCACACTTATTACAGACCTGAGAGAAAGATGTGTGACCGGAAATATGAGCATCTACTGGATTTTTTTTCCTGTCGGGAAAGCCCCTTGTGGCTGTGGAGGGAGTGTATGTGGTTGACAGCAGGTCATTAGGCTTTCTCTCTTTCCTCCCTTAGAGCCTGTCATAAGCACGGGGTGGACGAGTCAGTGCACAAAATGCCCAACACTATTTAGTGTGGAGGTTTCCACAGTCTCACTTCCTTCCATCATAGCTATGAACGAGACTCCCCTTGGTGTAGTTAGGACAGGACTTGAGCAGTTAGGAAAGCCTCCCCCTCACTAAATTGCATGGCCTGGAATTGTCGGAGGATGCTGAAAGTCCTCTCTGGTCTTTGCCAAAATACTTCATGTCAGTAGTGGAACAGAGGAAGCCCAGTTTATTTCGGCTGATCCTTTGGTATCTCCAATGGTGGAAGCTCTCATTGAGGCTTTTCCTCTGGCTGGGATATTCAAAACCTTTCTTTGTGGCTTTGCTGCTTCATCAGAAAAGTTGAGCTTGGACTATTGTTTTTCCTTGTGAAAGCAGGAACTGACTCTCTAACCCCTCTGTTAACAATGCATGAAATGAGCCAACGAGCTCAGAGTTTATCAGGGTGAGACAGAGAGGTGCATATATACACATCAAGATACTGATATAAACCTGTTGAAACTGGTATAAATAAGGTTATAGAAACCTTATTTTCTCAGGATACCAGGCTACACAGTTACCTGATGGATCCTTTCAAATAGAAACACTGACAGTAGCATCAGTAGTAATGTTAAATTTCTTATAGGCACTGTATTCAAGGCATGCAACAAAGCAACATGGCAGTAATATTTTTGAAAATATGTATTAATTTTAGGCACACAAAATATGCATAAACATATTTTTCATCCTTCCCTTCAATCAATGTTTTAATTGTGAAGGCATTGGTATTGTAATAGTGCCTCTTCTGTTGTTGATGCTTTAAGAAACTAATGACATCTGTTTTACCAAGCATAAAGAAGAGCCAAATTATAGGATAATCGGTAATGTTTATTTTACTGTTTCAAATAAAGAATTGAAAGGTGATGAAACTGGGCAATTAAGAAACAAAACAAAGGAATAAATTCTGCTGATGCAGTGGAATACTGCATTAGCAATGGGTGGGGAGTCAGGATAGGTGAGCTGAGGAATTTGGCACGACTCTTGCATGTAAAAATGTTTTCAAGTATCTAAAAATTTGCACCTCTTGATATGACCCATTCTGCACTGTTTAACCTCGTAGGAAACACAGTGTGTTGAGTTTTGGTCTTCAGAAGGGTTTCTGCTAGGAGTTAAGGACAAAAGTCTGTAACTAATTGGTCAAAGCAGCAGGACAGTTCTAGTGGTGCCTGCTAAATCCTCTGGGTTACCTGCATTCCTACTGTATTTCCACACACATAGCTGAAGGGTGAGGGCAGAACCGACCTGGCTGGTAGCGGAGCAGGATACATGCTTAGGATGTTCAGCAGCAATCAGAGCCTTTAATGGGAGTAGAGGATTAATTAATTCTGATCCATACAGACACATTGGCTTCTTGTGCAGTCAGAATCCTAATTAGGCAATCAAATTTTTGCCTTTCACAGTGACCATTGCTCCAGCTGTGCGCTAACTCTTTCCTCTCTTTATTTGCAAATCTCTCTCTTTTTTACAGCAAAAAAAAATTACAAACTTTGTCAGGAAAGCTTCCTACTTTTCTTTCAATTTTTCCTGTTTGCGTCTATATATTTACATATCTGCTTCTGATGTTCTATAATCCCTCAACCTTAATTTTCAAACCCTTGTTATGAAATGAGATCATGGCTCCTTCCTCAGCTCCTTTATTCCTCTAACCCAGGGTTCCTTCCCTTCTTTTCCCCTCTCCAGCCCTCAGCCCCTGCTGACTCAGTTAAATATACATGTGCTCTTTTCCCCTTTGTTCCTTCTTTTCCCTTCACCCCTCTGCGGCTGCTTTTCTTATGTTGGCTTTGATCTGTTTGCTGGCAACACTAACATTTTTAAATCTTTTCTAATTTGTTATTTTTGTATGTTGTTGTGAAATTAAATATCTTGGAAAGGAAATATGGGTTGCCCCATTTGCTGCACAGACAAACTCATTGTTACTTGAGTGGGAAGGCTGTGTATGCAATTGAAATCTGTGCTGAGGAAGTGTTGGGGAATGGTCCAGTCCACTGGACTGTCTGCTGTCAGTCTGGTCTAAACAACGAAGGTACACCCCAGAATCAGCTGTACAGTTAGCCTCAGTTTTGCTAAGCCACACTACTGCAGCAAAGGGAAAAATGGAGGGTCAGTACTTGAGTCTCTTTATGTTCCTTTATTCTGGATGGTGACCAAAACCATGAGGAGTGTGATCCTTAGTGATGGGAACTGTGACACAAATCCCTGGAATTTTCTGGAGTTCTTCCCTTTATCAGCAGGGACACTGACAGGTCGCCTGTGTTTTATAACCCTTCACTCTCTTGGGGTATTATCAGAGTCCTAATCCACTGGTTAGGGTATCCTATAACTCTTGTGTTGCTGCTGGTATGTTGCCTTTTTCTGTACCTACATCTGTCCAGATATTTTTTTTTTTTTTCTGATCTGTTGTGTTACTTCTGTGAAGATGGCATGAATTGTTATTAATGATGACTACTGTTTTATGCTAACCACTACATAGACTTATGGCAAAAAAAAAGGGCCACTGTAATGACTGTGAGTTCCTGCCAAGACGTAATTTCCTTGACCACCCCTAGTTGTGAGATTTTCTCCTGGCAGTGACAGTAGCAGATGAGTTTCTGCCAAGTATCTACAGACAGTCTTGGCATCAATCCTCATGGACATGGCTCCATATGGTCACTTTGGCCTGCAGAACCTGCTGCTAGATGGCCTGTTCGGCTCTATTTCTTTTTTTTTCTTTTTTTTTTTTTTTTGGTCAGATGCCTTTCAGTCCTCTCTTCTAAGGACTAAGGAATAAAAACTTCAAACTACTCCATATCCCATTCCCCACACTGAGACTGAACTTCATTTGTAACCTTTTTTTTTAACAAAGATTGACTGGATTTTGTTGTTTTATTCCAGGTCACCGGTTTCTTCAGAAGATCAAGGTAAGACCTGTTTTATAGATACTAACAGCGTATTACTAACTGGCTGGAAGGCCGGGCCCAGAGGGTGGTGGTGAATGGTGCTGCATCCAGCTGGCGGCCAGTCACCAGTGGTGTCCCTCAGGGGTCTGTACTGGGACCAGCTCTGTTTAATATTTTTATTGATGACATGGATGAGGGTATTGAGTCTTTCATTAGTAAATTTGCAGATGACACTAAGCTGGGAGCGTGTGTCGATCTGTTGGAGGGTAGGAGGGCTCTGCAGAGAGACCTGGAATGGTTGGATACATGGGCTGAATCCAATAGGATGAAGTTTAACCAGTCCAAGTGCCGAGTCCTGCATTTTGGCCGCAACAACCCCCTGCAACGCTATAGGCTGGGAACAGAGTGGCTGGAGAGTGCTCAGGCAGAAAGAGACTTGGGGGTACTGGTCGACAGCCGACTCAACATGAGTCAGCAGTGTGCCCAGGTGGCCAAAAAGGCCAATGGTATCCTGGCCTGTATCAGGAATAGTGTGGCCAGCAGGAGTAGGGAAGTCATCCTTCCCCTATACTCGACACTGGTGAGGCCGCACCTTGAGTACTGTGTCCAGTTCTGGGCCCCTCAGTTCAGGAAGGACGTGGAGACACTTGAGCGTGTCCAGAGGAGGGCAACAAGACTGGTGAAGGGCTTGGAACACAAGCCCTATGAGGAACGGCTGAGGGAGCTGGGGTTGTTTAGCCTGGAGAAAAGGAGACTCAGAGGTGACCTTATCACTCTCTACAACTTCTTGAAAGGTGGTTGTAGTGAGGTGGGGGTCGGTCTCTTTTTCCGGGCAACAACTGACAGAACAAGAGGACACAGTCTCAAGTTGCGCCAAGGAAAATATAGGTTAGATATTAGGAGAAACTTTTTTACAGAAAGAGTGATAAAATATTGGAATGGCCTGCCTGGGGAGGTGGTGGAGTCACCATCCCTGGACGTGTTTAAAAAGAGATTGGATGTGGCGCTCGGTGCCATGGTTTAGTTTAGTTGAGGTGTTAGGACAGAGGTTGGACTCGATGATCTTGAAGGTCTCTTCCAACCTGGTAATTCTGTGATTCTGTGATTCTGTGATTCTGTATTAAAAATGAGACCAAAGACTAGTGAGTAAGCTCTGTTTTAACACAGTTGTAGTGGAGAAAAATATTTTTATAAAAATGTAACTTTGATGTTGATGAAACTTTGTTCACCCCTAGACATTAAGTGCTTGATCATTTAGTTAGTTTAATTGGGACTGACAGAAGTTGTTGAGTTATTTGTAAAATGAATCTTGCTTAATCAAATGGAACTATTGCAAGAGTTTACAGTTTATACATCCAACTGTATAGAGCTTCACCTGTGGAAAATTGTGCGACTTAAAGGATGATGCATGTTTTTTGTAAAGATGAGCACATCTTTCGTGACTCTCATAGGAAAGCATCTTTATTTCTGAGAGGAGAGTGTATTGTGCTTTAAAAGCTTGAACAGACATTATCTTGGTTTACCAGTAAAGTCAGTTCGGTAGGACAGTACAGAATTTAGTGCAGCTAGGCTCTTCTACGTGGAAAAATCTCATGGCTTAAGTAGCAGGAGTTGCAGGTTATGCCAATATGCTTGCTCTGAAGGAGACTTGAAGGATCTGATCTTTCCCTATGGACTAAAGAGGGAGTTTGTGGTGACCAGCTGCTTAATAACGTGGCAAACTTGAGTCCATCTACAGTACATCAATATATGGCTGCATTGGTACTGAAATCCAGAGACATACTGTGAAGGGGTGGTAATTGCACTGCCAGAGTTGCATAAGGAATGAGGAACAAAAAAAAGGGAGACTGACTGAGAGGAGAAAGTCCATCATGTGGCTGTGAACTGGGAATACTATTTTGGTCCAAAAGAGAAATATCTATTTTCTTCTGGCATCCAATTTGTATGCAGTCACACAATCAGCAGATTTTCTGGCCAGCACTATAAGTATTACTCAAGAAAGATCCAGATGGGAATAGTAAGGACCAGTGCAAATGGAGGTGTAAGGAGGTCTGAGCCTGGAAGTGTGTCACTGAACTATGTTCACTTGGAGTGTGGAGTGATGAGTTAGGTATCAACCTACATTGTCTTTGGCTCCAACCAAGAGCTTTTTAGTCCAGTATAGTGGATGTCAAATGTATTGTCATCAATAAATTCTCTTCCATCTCCTTGATGAGTCCTTTCTCAGTAAAGAAAGTTGTAAAGAAAGCCATAAAAATAGACAAACACGCAAGACCAAAGATATATCTGGCCCATCTAATCCATTCCTAGTGTCTGGTGGCAGGGGATCCTGTGACAAATAAAAGTATGAGACTGGCAGAAGTATACAGGTTTAATTTCCTGGTGTAGCCTATTAGATTTTTATGACTTACAGCTAATTGATTTTGTGAACCAGATGGAGTTTTCCTGTTTAATAGTTCCTCTGCTTTTTACCATGACCACAGCGTCTAATATGCAGTACAGGACACTTGTGAGAAGTTAACAGTATACCTCATGTCTCCAGCTCTCAGAAGAAATTTGAAATCATTATGGTCTAATATACTATTTCAGGACCTGGATTCAAGCTGCATCTCAGTGAATAAACTTGTTAGTGATAGACTGCTCTTGCTTTTTCATTTCCCTTGCATTTATTCTATTGCTTCATCTTTTCTATTAATGGAGCAACAGACGGTGTGTATGCATTTCCTTGTGTGTCTTTAAAGGTTAGTATTTCATGCTGTCAGAATGCTTTCCTTCTTTCCACTATTTTTATACTATTCTAGTTTTTCACAAAACCCTCCTATTTGCCATCTACCATCTGCTGCCATGGTATGGCTTTTCAGGTTTGATCAACATCTCTGAATAGCCTCTTCTTCCTTGCCTCTCTTCCCCTTCTCTCATGAGCAACCTCTTCTGAAATGCAGAGTGAAAGGCCTTGGCCAATTAGTGACATGATAGTGCCAGTTATTAGAAATTTTGTGACCGTGGAGTATCTAACTAGGTTTGTCATCCATGTAAATATGTAGGAGCTTCTCTCAAGCACAAAAGATTTCCCATTCCCCAGTGACTTTTCAGAAAGAGGGGTCCAATATTTGGATTTCCTCTATCCCACTATGCCAGCTACAGACCATGGTAAATGGGCACAGTACTAAAAAGAAAATGTGATAAAAGTGCTGCAGCATAAGCTCTTCAGAGCCTAGAAGGTTCTCAGTCCACTGAGACTGCATGTGTGGAGGCATCTCAAATTAGCCTTAGATCTCAAATCCCTTATCTAAACAAAAAAAGAGAGGCTCCATGAGAGAGCTGAAAACTTATCTCTGAATTGCTTTTTATAGTGTTTATGCAGATGTCTTCTGGCATATTGTTCTTGGAGTATGTATCTTGGAATCAGTTTTGAGACTTATATGTTCATTAATAGTCAGTACTCAGCTGTGTGCCTATTCAATATGTTAAGCACTCATTTTTTTTTAATAAGGCAATAATGCTTTGGGCTACACAGTGGGGAAAGATCCAACTGTAGAATACTGTACCTTCACTGTACCTAAATTCTGCCCTCCATTACAGCTGCTCTTCCCTATTACGGACGCCGTTCTAGTGCTGATTTTCTGATGAGGTGATATGTTGATCATTACTGAGAAAAGGCTTGTTCTCTATTGTGTTGGATCTTTTCTTTTAACATCCCACTTGATTCCTGATCTTTGTTTTGTCTGCTTTAATATTCAGTCATCACTTTTCCTTCTACTGTTTCTCTGTGTTTTTTTTTCTAATCATCCTCTTCTTGCTTTTTAAATGACTCTTTCCCATTGACCACAAGGTTGCATTCTGCACAGATTTTCTCATTGTGCTCCTCAGCTTGGTTTCTGAATGTCCTGCTTCTCCTCCAGTGTGGACGGACTGCTTCAAGTACTAGTTGCAAACAGTAGCTGTAGCATCTGTAGTGTTCTAACAGACTTGTACCAGAATTAGCATCTGATGTGAGTGGCACTTCCATTAATCTCTGACAGGACAATGCATTATGCTGTCTTGACAAGTGGGTGAAGATAAAGCACCATCTGTCTGGGACTGGGCATCTATTGAACTGTTGTAACTGCATAACAATGCTCCTTGTTGTGGACACGTGTTAAAGGCACCTTTATCAGTTACAAATCAGAGCCGTTTTAATTGGCACAGATAGGGAAAGACCACTGTGAGAAAATCTCAGACTTCAAAAGAAAAAAAATACCCAAAGCCTCTTAGCGATTTTAAAAGGTTTGTGTCTTTGTTCTTGGTACAGGTAGTTAGGAAATAGATAACTAAACAGTGAAATCCATCTTTTTTTTTTTTTTTTTTTTTTTTTTTAAATGAACTAAAGGAGTAGACAAACCCTCTAATCCTCAAATGCTCTACATGACTGACAAAATGATATAAGCCAAGTAAATCCCAAAGCATACTAGTTTAGACAGGGGAGTGATGACTCTGAAGAATGACCTTTTAGGTGAAGTAGGCCCTAGTGCAGTTACCTGCCCTGCAGCCTTGGAAGTCAAGGGTCTTCTTTGGGTATTGGGGTTAGATGAGACTCAGCAATGGGCAAGAGTCAGGCCCACAGAAGATCTGGCTGTCATGAGGGACGGCCAGGCAAGTCATCTCTTAGTGAATGGTACCACCTGCTATATTTTCACTGTATAATAAGTCCTGGTCATATGCTCAGGAGGTCTGACACTGTTGGAGGTTATTGCATCCATTGTTTCTGGAACAGGTAGGGTACTGTGATGGGAATGCAGATTTCTAATACATTGTGTTGCCACTACACAGTCGTTGTCTGGTTATTGTTAGGTGAATGGCTGAGGTTTACCAAACTCTTCATTCACCCAGCACCTTTCAGAGCTGCACTGTACTTTGTGCGCACACTGAGTCATGCCCTGCTCACTCCTATTTACAGTCACCCTGCAGAAATCTGCATTAAATAATCATATATTTAGCTTCATCTGGCCAAAGTTGGGTTCTCTCTACTATTCTTTGTTTACTCTGTATGTTTGAGTTGGGTCTTCATCATCACATAAGGAATTGAAGGAAATGGCCTTAAAAAGAGTACAACAAGTTCTATTTCCATTTCAAGTATTCTAAAGAAAAACCCAGCAAACTCTTGAGTGTTGCTATTAATGGTGTAGGGACATTGGTGTTTTATTCATGTCATGGCAACTTGGAGCTGATGCTGCTCAATACTTGTGTGTCTAACTTCAAACAGAGGAACCTTGCCTTTGATGGATTTACTCAGTTTTAAGTAGTTGTACTAATGCACCTCAAGCAGCAGTCACCCAGAGCTTAATCCTTATGCTTCTGAGTTGCATTCTGATCAGGAAACAAGAGGTTTCAAATATTTATGCCACTGCTCTCTTACTCATTTCTCTATAAACCAATGAAACAGGGCTTTCTGCCTTGTTTTCTTCCAGCAGATGTGGTTTTTCTGCATAAGCATAATTTCTGTGATATGAGGTTTGTGGTTTTGGGGGTTTTCTTTATGTGACAGATTCAAAATTCATGAGGGAATAGGGGACAATTAAGAAAAACTAAGACAATAGGGAAATATATTCAATGGAGCAATTTTGAAGACAGTTATTACAAAGTAATAATATTATACAAGAGATTATGATAAAGGATGGGTTTTCTGCTTGAAAAGATGAATAGTTACACTCAAAGGTCTTTCAGACTCTTCCAGATGCTGGCTCCATGCCATGGAATCACTCCATGACTTGGAGTCATCCAGCCTGGATATCCTACACCTAGGAGGGATTTGTGTAGAGCCAGGAGTGCATTACAAGTGAAGTGAGTTTATAATGGTGACTTCTAAATTAGTCTCTATTAGAAAAAAAAATTTCCACAGGGATTGCTTGGCATGGGTGCAAACTGGAAGTTTTAGGTGGAATGTGTAATTCTGTCTCTTGATATCCCTCTGGAAAGAGAGAGCTGCTATCTGAATTATAAGGAAGGGACTGATCAAGTGTGTGGCATGCATGGAAGGCAGTGGTGGCTCCATCCCATATGGGAAAATACTTTGCTATGCAGTATCTGCTCCTGCCTTGGAGGCAGAATGTCCTGTATGCTGTGGAATTTGTTCTGGTGCCGTCTGCTCCATTAAAGAGAGGAAGTCTAAACACATGCAAGGAGGAAGATGGTTGCAGGAGTCCCAGAAAACAGCAGAAGAAGCAATAACACTTCCTGGAACCTCCCATAGATGGGATTTCCTGTTGCACATGGTGGCCCGTGAGAACGCAGACTTCACTCTCTCAGCCTCCTTTCTTCTTTCTGGAGCCACTGTCCACTAATCTTGATAGTCATAGTCTGCAAAGGGATGTTCTCCTCTAGAGGTTTGAACCAATCTGCCTTACTGATTAATAGGATGAGCAGGGTGCTGTAGATGAATCCAAACATCTCAGTGCTGGTAGAATTAAAAAAATAAAGATTAAAAAAATGAATGGCTATTTTGTACACCAGATGCCTTCAAAAGAGAAAGAGGAGACACTGTATTCTTCATGTTGATGTTGCAGCTGTTTACCCAGCAACAAACTGAGATGTCTTGGAATGCCTTCTCTGTGCAAATTAAAGTGAGTGTGGGCGGGGTTAGAGGGAGGCTCCTGACTGCAGGTATTTATTTTGATTAGTTAGCTGCTTTGGGAAGAAAGCCCTCCTGGATGGCGTTTTGAAAGTGTCCGTGGCCAGCTGAGCCAATTATGCCTTGAGGATCTGCTCTGTGTTTGTTCATTTGCTTCTCAGCTCAGCAGAGGCTGGTATTGATGCAGACCCAGGGCACCCCTGGCAAGAGAAGGCATTCTGTGAGAGCACATGTCTAGGGCTGAGGGAGGTCCTTTCTGGACAAAGCCTGCAAAAGGTGCCTACACCCCACCTCTCATCATATCCAAGCAGCCTGAGGGGTTAGTAGGCAGCTGAGAGGGAGATGTCTGGCAGATGTGGGCATCTGAATCAGTAATAGACAAAAACAGCAAAAAACATTTATTTCAAGATGGCCACTGCCATTCTCCTTTTTCACCTCTGGAGGAAGTACGAGTAAGGAATATGTTGTCTCAATCTGAGCACTTGCTTTCAAGCAGAATCTCTGGGTAACCTTGCAACCTACTTTGCTTCTGTTTTTTTTTTTCTTACGGGATTGCTCATGGTCAGATAAGAGTGGTGATCACTTTGCCCACTGAAGAACCTGCCTAGAAAAAATATTCTTGAACTGACTTTTGGATGATTTAGTCTTCCTGTGAAGCCCCAGCTTGTTGAGGAAGAGTAACTTAGATATTGCCAGGCAAAGGCACTACAGCCAGTGTTGCAGTGGCAAAAATCTGAAGAGTGTACTAAGAGTGCCTGTGATGGGAATGGTCCACAAAGTCGGGCAAGAGGGAGGAACAGTGTGGCCCTCGATGCTTCTTTTTTGCTGTCCTATTTATTTTTAAATTAAAAATAAACCACTGCTTAATTATTTTACCTAGAATTCTCCTTCCACCAAGGTAGTGCCACTCTATTGATAAAATTGCTGCATTAGTCAGCCAAAGTTTTCCCTGCCTTGTGTTCTCACTTCATCACAGACATTTTCTTCCATTGCATCACTCCTGAAAATGACATTATTTGTTGTCTTGGCTTAAAAATAAAAATGGTGGAAGGGAAAAGGAAAGCAAAAAAGTGGTGATGTGAGCCAGATGGTGCTTAGTTTATCTGTGACTGTTCTTTGGGGTTCTGAACTATTTACAAAGGAAGTCCTTTTTTTTTTTTTTACAATCCTTTCCTTTTTTAAGTCTGAGTTAAACGATCTTGTAGCAAAAATTCAATATTAGGGTCTGAATACTTCCACTCCTAACTATCAGCTGCACTCTCAGCTCTGCGCTAGTGCCACATAAACAATTCAGATTGGACTCTAATTGGCATCAAAGTAGCTTTAAACTAGTCTGAGTGAAAATGGGGCTTTAAAGGCAGCTTGAGTGTAATTTACATCTGCTTGAAAGCCTCTTTATCCTTCCAGACTTGTGTGAAGGGACTTCTGTGTAAGTGAGAATTTAGCCTTTCTTTCCCTTCAGCAAGCATGTGTGGCTATTCTTACTTTTTTTTTTCTCCTCTCCTTCTCTCCTACCAGTGTTTTGGTGCTGCTGTTTGAATTAAAAATTCTTAAAAGGCGAATGCTCATAGTGCATATTTATAGCCACCCGAGTAATGATTGATTATTTTTACATGTTAAAATTTTTTCTTATTCACAAGTTTGGCCAACACATGCAATCAAAACTGTGTCAGTTCTCTAAATCTGCACGGGATGCAGGGCTTTTGTAACTGAAGGACAACACTCAAATATTTAGGAGGGTTTTCTACCTCTCTGTGCAATCCTAGAAATAGATGTTATTGAGGCATCGCTTATTCAGAGGGCCAGCAGACTTCAAAAGTGTCTCTCTCAAACCACAAGAGAATGTGTGCTTCTGCACATTTTCCTGTACAGATGAAATAGCTCAAGATACTGTATGAAGACCTTTCTTAATATCCCTCTTGCTGAACAGGCATTAGATGTGTGCATCTGGCTGCTGCTCAGCTGATGTGCTTTTGAGCTCTTGGTTGCAGCAGGTTGCTGCACTGTCAGTTTTCTTGGTCTCTTGGGAGCATTTTGAGCTCTCAGGCTCTTTATTTGGTTGTCTTTCACGGAAACAGTGCCTCACAGCAGAGCTGTTGTGAGTTACCTAGACTGGTGCCATTGTCTTCAGGTTCTATAAGAAGCTCAAGACTTTTGCAAATCTGAAAGCCTGTGGAGAACCCTTGTTTGACACCTGTTTCTTTAGGGCAGTGGCAGCAAACAGATACATTTCAGAAAAAAAAATTAAAATCAATGAGTCTTTGCTTTATTTAGCACAAGAGATACTATGATCTAGACAGGAAACCTCTAAATTGCATATATTTTTTGTTGTCATATTTCCATCATGGTTCTTATGCAGTCTTTGGGCTGAGGTAGAACTCCTCCAGCAGGTTCAGGAACCTTTTTCCATTCCCATACAGCTGCTTCAGATGTAGACCACCAGATGCTTTCTTATGATTCATTTTAGATTAGAAAGATATGACATATAGGGATAGAGTTTCTAAAATGGCTAATGAGAGACTTCTGCTTCTTTAAAAGTTGTAATTACATTTAAAAGTTCAGGCCTTTTCAGGCTTACAGGCAATCAACTTCCTCATCAAAATGCCCCTTGTTTAGTTATAATGCAGCCTCCTCCTGAGCACCAAAACCTGTGTCTGATTCTCACGGTCTATTAGCTGGATCTTTTTGCTGAAGATGTTTCATTCTGACTGCTCAGCACCAAACTTCAAAAACTGTGCAAAAATATTCTTCTGTCAGATTCTTCATCAGTATATGGGCTGCGTTTGCAGGATATTCTCATGAAAATGGACATTTTGCTCAGCCTGAAGAAAAGACAAGGCTCCAGGCAGACCTTATTGTGACACTTCAGTGCTTGGAGGGGACATCTAGTTGAAGATGTCCCTGCAGGATGGTTGGAGTAGATGTCCTAAAGGTCTCTTCCAACTCCAACAATTCTATGATTCTGTGATTCTTTTCTTCTTTCCTGAACACAGCTTATTCTATGCACAAGTATAAGGAAAAAGTCAATCCTAAAGGTTTATGATAGGACCAAATGCTTGTATTCTTTTCTTGGCTTAAAGTGTGTGCTGTTAGAATAATAAGCTCCAAAGAGGGTGAGTGTCCCATAATAGGGACTTGGTGAAGCTTTTTTGGCCCAACCAGTTAGCTTATATTCAGGGAAGTTTGTCTCATTCTATCAGGAGGAAAATTTGGTTCTAACAGTCAGATGTTTGATGTAAAGTACTTTTTCAGTGAATACAGAAGAAGTGATTTAATCATTTCTTTCTGGATTTTTTTTTTTTTTTCTGCCAGCATCTAGGAGACTCCTTAACCTGCAAGGCTTAATTTCTGTTTAATCTTTTCCATGGTCTTCAGTTGTTACTTCCACTACTTGCAGGTGAATAAAATACATGAAGAAAAATTTAATTGCTCCTTTCACTCAGCTTATCTTCAAAGGAAAATATTTAAGCATCATCAGCTTTGGTGAGACTTGAGATTGTCTGTAGATCAAAGACCTCTGAGCTCACAGTCATTCCAACAAAACATTATTAATTTTGTAATTTAACTTCTCAGTTATGTAGACAGTTTGGCGTGTGTATTTTATAGGTGGTTTGGGGTTTTTTTCTGTAACTTTAAAAGCAGATAAAGTGTTGGAAAGAGGTAAATTGTTTGTAAAAGCTCAAGTGCAGAGATTTGCAACTTCTCTTCATGGATCCCTAAAATTGTTGTATGGGACTGGCAGGCCCTTCAGAAATACCAAGGAAATTCACTGCTCTGTATCTTAGGTGCCTGTTTCTCATAGTCCTCTCAGAAGGGAAGTAATCCACAAACCAAATCCCTGTGGTACCCCCCACCCCTTTTATCTGCAGGTCAAGGCTGAAGGTCATGGCTAGAGTAGAAAAAAGTCAGTTCTGTACATTTCTGGGTAAGTTATACTACTATCAGTTTGTCATAAAGCTTTTATGAACAAATTGTTGTTTACAGAGAAAAGAGTGTATTTCTGAATGGTAATCTATATGGACTCCAGTCATTTGAAAGCATAGCTTTTTGAGTGATTGAAATAGAAGTTATTATTGATTTCTGTAAAACTAGTGAAAAATAAACCCCAAGGGTTTCTTTTATTATCTCTTCTGTAATGCTGATCTTTAACAGCTCAGAAGACTCCAACTGTGTAAAAGCACTCTTCTAATCAGGGTCAGCTTTTAACTTCTCAATGAGTAAAGCAGTAATTACTTTAAATTTCTGACTCTGTGAATTACACAAGGTCTAAAACAGCAATAAAGTGCTGGAAATGTTCTGGAAGCTAATGATAGTCCAAGGTAAGTTTAATAACTCTCAAAAATCTGATGAAGTCACCTTCTCCGGTAGTTACTTCTTCATTATCAGCTCTACAAGGTTTGAACAAGGCAGTATTTTATGAGGTGTTCCTTAAGAGTTCCCCTGAACACCCTAATAGGAGATGGTGGTGAGCACTGTCACTCAAATTCTGGGACCCCCACACCAAAGTTCTTATATTTTTTATTAGCTGCCTCCAACCAGTAAGAAGCATCCAGCACTAAAATGTTGATGGCGTATCAATTCCAAATGCTGAATCAGTGCTTTAGATGTGTCTTAGAAAGGGCTGGACAGATGCAGGCATTGTCTGTTAAATGAGGTTTCTGCAAGGAGCTGATCACTTCAGATTATCAACTGTCTTACTGTGTCTTTTGAAAAAGCGAAAGGTTTTATGAGCCCTAATTCTGCTTGAGGTCAGAGAATCATGGAATGGTTTGGGTTGGAAGAAACCTTAAAGAACACCTAGTTCCAACTCCCCTGCCTTGGGCAGGGATGCCACACCCACTAGATCAGGTTGGTCAAAGCACCCTCCTCCAACCATGTCTTGAATTATGGTAGCTGAATTCTGCCATAATTTCCCATGTGCTTAAATATTGTCATACTCTGATTAGATGCATTGATACCTTGGTATTTTTTTAACTCATGGTAGGATGCAAATAATGCTCTGCTTCCACACTGCATTTCTTTCATAGGTCTATAATTGCCTGCATTTTAATCATGAATGTAACAACTCCTTGGTGTGGTACTTATACTTTAAAACATAATTTTAAATAATTCTGCTCCCTTCAGTCACAATTTTTAGACCTTCACTAAGGAATTGCTTGTAAATGTTGAAAACTTCAAAATTGCTGTACATTTTTATCAGCATTCTCTGTGGCTTAGTTGGTGCAGAAGTAGTGGGTTCAAACATGGCATTGAAAGGGTCAGATCAGGTGTGCAATCTGACTAATAAAATCTGGAGAATATTTATGGCTTATGAATAACTTTTGCTCATGTAAAAAGACACGTTACCCCTATACTGCTGACAGTGGCAGGCTGTAGAACTACCCTGTTCTTTGAGATTCTTTCCAGTGTTGACCATCTCCTCTTACTGACTCAGTAATGATTACTCAACTAACTTACTAAATATCTTCCATTGTCAAATATTTCCCATGTCAACCTACTTTAAGCAAAAAACCTTGTGATCCTGAGATGTTACTTACAAGGGTTTATAAGAATTTTTTTCTTCATGCTTTTTGTAAAAGTGTTTTAGCAGCAAAGTTTCTGGTGTGATAGTAACCTGGCGATGAGCCCTGCGTCTGTCCTTGGTGTTAAGCTGATCAGCAGCTTTGGGATTAGGAGAAAATTTTTCTGCAGGGCTTACAGGAAGGGGGTAGTTGTTTGAGATTTTTCCCTGCTTGTGATGCTTTTGAGAATTTTCATGGCTTTTGAAGTGAGTGAGGTGATGGTGATGACTTCTGCTGCTCTCCTGCTCTATTGTTCTGATGTGCTGCAGTCATTTTTTAGCCCTTACATTTATGAGACATTCTCATTCTACACCTGTATGGTATATGAAGAACTAAAATGTCCAAAACCATGAGCATTGCTTGGTGCTAGGAGTATCACACCTTGGAAAACCTTAAAAGAAGACCTCCCATTTTGCTCTTGTTTGGTTGTCACTCCTGGAGGTGATCAGACATGTCTCCTGGAATCATTCCTTTCTGAAGGATCTCCTCTCTGACTTAGTTGGACTCTTAATTTAGGTGCTGAAAGTTGGAGGTCATTTTGTCTAAAGCTTCTTTAGTCTGTGGAGCACAACATGAACAGTTGTAGGGCAAACCAGGTTATTTTCTATGGAGAGTTATTTTCTCTTCTGACCATCCAAACAACCCTGTGGGACCTCTCAGGAATCCTGCAGCCTCTGAAGTTACTGAGTATGAATACTTCACTCCTTTATCTGATGCCCAGTGTTTAATGACTGATTTTGCAGCACTGTTTTAATGGTGCTGGCCCCACATGCAGAGCCAGAGAGCAATTGTTGTTTCATAAGTTAAGTTTGTCTGGGAAACAAAAATGTTTCTTGTAACTCAGTGACATTAATATATACTTTTAGAATACTAAATAAGAATAGCTGTTTCCAATGGAAGCAATGGACACTAACATAGAAATTAGATGAGTGATATATGCCCTAGGAAAAGTACTGTTTCCAGCATGAGCGTGTACTAATAGTTGTTTATCCTGTGTCACAAGCTGCATTAGCTTGCAGCATTACCACAATTCAGTTAGCAGCCTTTTCAACATGGCTTTTTTTTCTGTTGGTTCATTATCCACTTGTATCTGCTCAATAATAATTTATGAGTCAGGTATGAGTGTGAGGGGGTTTTTTTTGGCGTGGGTGTTTTTCTGCTGTTTGTTTTGGTAGTCATTTTTTTGTGTTTGCTGGTGGGCCTGGGTGGGGTTTTTGTGGTTGTTTTTTTTTTTCTGTCTGGTTTTTTTGTTGTTTTGGTTTTTGGGGTTTGTTTGTTTGTTTTTGTTGTTGTTTTTTTTGTTGTTTGTTTTGGGTTTTTTTGCTTTTTTAAAATGAAGATTCTTTTCTAAGTTGAGTAGTTAGTCTCATCATCCCATCTCAAAATCCACCTAGTGGAAACCAGAAGTTGCTAGTCCCTCCCAGCTCTTCCACAGATGGCCTGCATTTGTGGCTGTCCATATCCTACCAGGTAACTGGTTTTGTCAAGATCCATCAGCCTGGGCAGGGATTGACACATTTGCAGGCAGTTTCAGTTGGAGCAGGGACTGTCTGCGGGGGTATACCAGTGGAGAGGGCTGAGTTTTGCTGAGAAGGCAGCCTGGGGATCGAGTTCTTCCCCAAAATATGCACAGAGCACTCCAGTCGCCAGTTTTGCCAAGCTGTCACCTTACATCAGCAATAAAGCTACTTGCTAAATAAATATAAAAAGTAATAAAGCACTTTTATTAGTAATAATAAATGCTTTTCTTAGGAGAAATTGAGAAAATAATGACTTGATTAAAATATTAATTAAATCAAGTAATTTTTGAGACCTGAATGTATATTATATATGATAAAACAATGGCATAGTTCATTTTATGTATTACACCAGCGGTGCAGTGCTGCTTAGAAGAAATAAAACAATTCTCACTTTAATGTTTCTAATTTTAAGCTAGCCTGGCATTGCATGTTAACAGAATTTTTCTCCAACTTCTCAGTCTGCTCTCTCTTGTCAATGCCATCTGCTTGCTTGCTTCACCACCTCTTTAACAACCAGGTGATTTTTGCCATCTTCACCCTCCTCCTCAATATGCCCAGCAGTCCCGTTTGGGTTCATGGGGTTAGTGTGCTAAGCAATATTCATACATTTATGTAAACATGTTCCTGATTCTAAAGAACCTTTCTCAGTTTCTAGCTCAATAGCTTCTAAATCTTCCTGCATTGGCGTGTACAGCTCTGAATTATTTTACTGTAGTCTAATCTCTTGTTATGCCAGCTGGTTTTGTTGATCTGTAATGTATTCATTTATCCAATAGGTTCTACTCTAGCAAAACACTTAATTTTAAGAGTGCACGTAGACTTGGTGTGAAAAGAATGTAATTAGCTCAAAGCTAAGCACTTGCCTAAATGCTTTGCTGGATTTGAGGCTTAGGAAACAGATGAAAAGATTGGTCTAATTATGTTGAATTTGTTTTAGAGCTGCTTTATCCTAATAGCCTTATCACCAGACCAGCTTCTGGTTATGGATATTCAGCATAGAAGGTTTTTCACATCTTGTCAGGCTTTTCATAGAATCATAGCTCTCTCTCCTGGTTTTTTTGAACTGTAATCTTAAGCGTGGCTTGCATAAGAAAATTTATCATTGCCTCTTAGGAAAGTGACTTCAGGGAAGCTATGTCTTAAAAAATTGGATGTAGAAGGCAAAGAAAAACTCATGTCACCAGTTTATTTTATTTTCACGTGTGAGGAGTGCAAAATATTTATACAAGTGCAGACTGCAGTAGCCTAAAGAATAAAGGTGTCAGTGAGACCAGATTGACAAAAAAAAAAAGAGGGAGATAGATAAAGCAAGTTACATGAGTTAAATTCTGCTCTGCTATTAATTTGGGCTGCGCAATTGTTAGAACTATTGGGAAAAAAAAGAAGTATGTCAACCATTGAAAATAAAAACTGAAGATTTTTCTAGCTCTTACCTACTGGTGTTCTTCTATTCGTAAAATCTGTTTGTCCTTGCTCTCACAGATGCCAGGGGGATTTTCAGGATTTAGTTTAACTCATGGTCACTGAAAAACTGCCCTAAATCTAAAATAGCGAGAATTGCTGCTACTGCTCCTTGAAGACAGGACTTAGCTGGACTGGGTTTTTGCTTTTCCCACTGCTGCATGGCCAGGGCATGAGGCATTACCGAGACCAGAAAGCCACACAGCCCCAGGTGTTTTCAAAGAAAGGGACATTTGTTGGGTTGCCTTTGAACATCCTTCCTCTTCTGCAGTGTTTAGCTTGGATGCCTTGTCATTTCTGAAGGCATAACAAGCTCATCATGGAATTCCCACTGTGCAGTTTCCTGTGTGTTATTTTTCAGAGGCAAGGCTATACTGCAGTTCTCTTTCCCCCGCTTGTTCCTGCTTATGTGAACTTTTGGCATCTTTATCAAGGATGGCACTTGAGAAAATGCTTAATTTGATTGCACTGCCTAGACACAAAGGTAGAAATGGGCTTAGAAACTCTTGAACAAGTATGAGTTGAGGCAGATGTTTAATACTTTCTAAGATGCAAATCACGTAAGTGCTTTCTCAGAAAAATTATTCATCATTGTTTTTTAGAATATATATCATGACAGGGAGAAGGAGGAAAAAAGAAGGAGATAGCCACATAGTGGTAGGTTTGTAACAGCTTCTCTGGGCAATAGGGAGTCCCAGGCTTTTGCCTTCCTTCTGTTTAACAGGCTCAGGGCAGACAGTAGTGGGTAGTGAGAAGCTCCCAGCTGTTTGCAGCTCTGTCCTGCCTTGTTGTGAGCCCTTGTCAGCTTTGTCTCTTTTTCCTTCTATGTCTGTTTAAAATACAAAGGCTGACAAGGTGAGGACTGGCTCTTGCTCTGTGTTTGACCCTGCCTGCCAAACCCAGAGGACTTGCTCCCCACCGGCATCTAATAAGTTTTTGTAATACAAGCAGTTGTTAAGAAATTTCTCTCTTGTCACTTAATCATCTACAATTTGGGATTCTCAGTGTATTGGGGGCTGACTGACCACCATCAGTATGACAAAGTCTGACAGGTCTAAAGACATTTTCAGGTTCTCTGTGTAGATAACACTGGTATTTCCAGTGATAGTTCAGGTGCTGGAGACTTGGCCCACCTTGTGGACACTGTTGAGAGGTTTCAGAAGTGTCTCAAGGGAAAATTCAGACAGAAGCCTGCAGTTCCAGGACAGCATTGGAAATGATGGCTTGATGTCCATACAGCTTTCATCACCATGGGTTGTCTTCTGCCTTGCCAATGTGTCAGTGCAGGGTTTGCACTGCTTTTGGTAGCACATGAGATTGCAAGTGGACTGGGAGATGTCAGTCTTAACTTGCACGTGCTGTGATCTATGTCCTCAGCTGTGAGGCTGTGTGAATAATGATTTCTTGACACCAGTTTTCTTTTTGTCTTTTGCAGCACTTTTACAGGCAGTCATATCTGGTGATCTACTGAAGGTAAGTACAGAGCACTGAGTGTCCACTTATTCACCCTTTTTTGCTGGTCGGATATACTGTAAATTTTATCACACCTCTGCTCAAAACATAAATAGGCTGCTGTAGGGACTGCAGCAGTGCCATTTTACAGCCTTTCCAGGAAACCCTGAATACTAGGGGAACACATCATTCAGGTGAGGTGTGAAATTTGTGTGAATAGGATCTGGTGTTAGAGAGCACCTTTTTGCCCAGGATTCAGAGTCCACTGCATGGAGCAATGTGCCAGTTGCTAACAGGGAAATTACTGTACTGGCAGTGTTGAACAGCAGGGTAGTTCTGACACAGCCTTACACAGGAAAGGATATTTTACACCAGTGAGGTTGGTGGCCAAGCCCCCGAGTGCTTGCTTTCTCAAAGTCTACCTAGGCAACCACCAGACCGGGTAGAACAAACCTCAGCTGGTTGTTTTATCACGTGATGGATGTCTCAAAACATGAAGTGCCTTGGTATAGTTAGTTTGGGAGGAAAAACTACTCATACAAAATTTTTTGTGCCCAGTGACTGAAGTCCCACATCAGACAGCTATTCAGGCTGCATATCTCAGTAGCCAAGTCAGGATCTGAAAACGTGCCCTCAAATTTGGATGAGGACTGTGATTAATGATTGCAATTTTATCTGTGAGAAGCCAGCTTGGAGCCATTTGTAAAAATTACAGTGCTGTTAGGCCAACTTTTTGCCTGCAGGTGCCCCTTCTATACCACTGCCTCAGCACTTGTGGCTGCAGCATCTAGGGAGCAGTCTTTCAACCAGTCATAAAAATATTGTCTTCTTTCCACTTCTTGAAAACCTTTTGCCTGAGCCGGCTTTGATGCGGAAACTCCTTGCCCTTCCTCAGATGTACTGCATCATAAATGAGTCCTCACTGTCACAGTTCTCTCCTTTTCTGCAGTGATTTGCACTGCAAATCCCACCCTCTGTCCCCCAAAATTTTCAGCATTTCTGAGACCTGGCTGGTTGCTGCTCCCCTCTCATTCTTACCCCACCTAGTGCTTCCTCCTCAGCCAGCCCTGAACAGGGGCACAGTGAGAAGGGAGGTCCATGACAGTCACTTCATCTCCTTGTGGAATTTTGAGTTGGAATTTTCTGGTTTAGTCAGAAAATCTTTGGCTCCTGTGTTAAGGAAAAATTCGAATATTCAGTAAAGAAGCCAGAATTTTGTATCAAGTACATATATTTTAATATATCCCAACAGTTTCACCAGATGTGATTTGCAAGCATTGCTAGCAAACAATAAATCATCACCAGTAGAGTAGCAATGTTTCATTGTTTAGGAAATACCGACTGTTCTCCTTAACCCATACAATTGTCAATACTTCTGGTTTCAGATGGTTTGTATTAGGGCCTAAAAGCTGGCTTTAAATTTATGGTTTATTTTATTTTGTTCCAATTTGGTACTGGCTTACAATGAGAACCAGTAAAGAATTTACTGACATATTTGTTTTTCTGCTCCTTCCATCTTGTCCTTCTGTATGTCTTTTTCTCTCTCTATTTTTTTTTTTCCCATCCAGTTCATAGAATGTTGTAAAAAAGGAGCCAATTTGTTAATCCAAGGACCTGATCACTGCTCCTTGTTGCACCATGCTGCCAAGACTGGGAACGGCGAGATTGTGAAATACATCCTGGAGCATGGTGAGTCACAGTGGGCAAATCCACAGGGAGCTGTACTTCAGCCAAGTGTCAGTCAGATAAAACCACACCGGGCAGCTGGAAGTGGCCTTCCTCACTCATCTGTGGTGTCCCTCAGTGAAATGTCCACCTGCAGCATGTGTGAGCAGGAGGCTGGGAATGGGGTAGCAATGACAGTGATGGCTCCAGATAAAGTGTGAAAAGAAGAGTTAGAATGGCTTTTGAGGAAGATGGTGTTTTCTTGTTTGCATCACTTGGGGGGCTGTGAAGAAGCAGTGTGAAGCTCTAGTTAGAACCTCTGGAACAGCAAACCTCTGAATTGTTTTTCAATTAGAGCATATGTTGTAGAAAGCATGTAATCTCTATCAAAACATTTACAGTGACAAGGAGGCCATACAATCACTGCTATTATTTCAGCATATGGTAATACACTGGTCAGGAATCTGCTTATTTATTTCTAGATGAATTCACCTACCTTCCATACCAGCCTTAGAATATTATGTCTGTTAGATTCAAGACCACCCAATAGCAAAAACTTATGACCTCTATTTTGTATTTATAGACTGTGATCATGCCATTGCCCTTTCTTCCTTTTGACTCTTCTTATCTTTGTCAGTAGCAGGGATTGCAGGCTATGCAGCAATTTGTTTGTGTCTGAGGCAGTCACATTTAGGAGCTTCTGCCTGTTAAACCACTGTGACCTTGTTCCCTCACTGTTGGACAGTGGCACAAAAATATAGTCACTGCTCTGCACATAGAGCTGAAGTCACAGTTATCAGCCTCCTTCACTGTAGGAAAAGTTTTCTAGTTGTAACTCTCCTCTGACCCCACTTCAAAATATAAATGGCTATTTTGGCTTCTGAATGTCAAAATCGGCTACATTAATTCAGCAGCAGTGTTAGCACTGAACACAGAGGCTGCCCCTGGCAATTAATATGAGTGTTAGCTAATGCTCCAAGGTATTGCACAAATTGTGCTGAGAGAAGAAAAAAGCGCAACTCATAAGACAGGAAGAAGTAACAGTACATCTCTTCAAACTTGACTCCTAAGTTAGGTGTTAACATTTAGGTGTCAGGTATTCTATAGGTCCAAGTTCTTGTACTGTCAACAGCAATCTGTGACTTAGTTCGTTTGCTCTTGTATGACAGAGGCACTTTCAGTGGCAGATGGAAGTGAGGAGGGCATCCTTAATAGCAGCAGACTTCTGGCATGACTAACTCAAAGGATATCCTAAGGTAGTCATTGGAGCCCAGAAAGTAATTCAGGCAACAGTTACCCGTGCACTTTATTCATTTAGATAAACATAAATGTTTATCATTTATGTCATTTGCCCTTGGATATCCAGGACATTTGCTTGGATCTACAAAATAACAGACAAGGCCCAGAGGAGGCTCAACCTGCACTGACAGCCAAAGCCCAAGCAAGCATCTCTGTCATTCCAAATGCATCCCAAGGCTTGCCCATAGGTGTATCAAATGGCACAAAATATCTGTGTGTGGGCAACTAAACTGTGCCCCAAAAATGTGACTGAGAAAGGCTGATTTGTTCTTTTAGTCCTTTGTGTACAGATACCTACACATGGATAAGTTGGTGCAGTGGGCCTTATATCCAAATAATGGCTGGTTTTCTCACCAGTTCTAGCAAGCCTTACCAGTGCTAACACTACCTCCTATTTAACTGCTCTAGATTATCTCATTAGTCACAGTGCACATATGTGCCATTGAATTCTGTAGACGGGCATAATTTTGCTTTATTTTCTTAATGCCCCTGGTCTCTTCTCACACTGCACATGACCTGCCATAGATGTCATTGTCTATGTGACACTGTCATAGATGCTTCTCCAGGATTTTTATTATACACATATACTTTAACTTAGTCACAGTCTGACCCAGTTACTGTTCTTCTGGTGAAGGTTTAAAGTGAGATAATTTAAACTCTAAGAATGTAAGCAGGGAATCCATGGGAATTTTTTAAGTAAATAGAGAAATGCGAGGGATTACGGACTGTTAGACAAAGACAAATCAGAAGGTTGAGCAAATGTCAGCTCAGTTCCTCTTTCCCTTCTTTATCCCCAAGAATGGCAGGAAGCTTTTGCAGCTTTCCAGACATATGTCCTCTGGGCTTCCAAATGCATTGTTTGTTTAACATTCTCTGGGGATCAGAGAGTGCATGGGACAATGCTCTAATAGAGGCCTCCTCTCTTCTCCCACCAAGCAATTAATGAAACTCATTTCTACCCTGGGCATTTCTCAGCCACAAATGAGTTCTCTTGCTGAATCATCATCATCATAATGTCCTTGTTTTTCTTTGCATTCTCTGGCATTTGGCATCTTCTCAGCATTAATTACTGTATATGACCTGATCCAATGCTACTAATATCTAAGGGTTTCCCTGTGTGAAGCTTCTTGTTTCTGCCAATATCCACCCATAAAAATTTCATAAAAATGAGTCTTACTTCTGTTCTGGCAATTACCTCTGCCCAGTCACACTTCCTCTGTAGTTTGTCTGCTTCCCATACATGGCTGGAGATAGTCAATGATAACAGAAGTTCCACTGTAAAATACCCTCAAGCACACAGCACAGAAAATCAATTATTAACTACACAGGGAAAAATCTTCTGAATATCTCTAAAAAACAATGGCAACAAAAGAAGAGAAAACCCACTTCTCTGGGAACTTTAACTGTCTAGTTTGAAAAACAGTGGGATGAATCCAATGCAATACAGGAGTGGCACCCATAAAACTAGGATTACAAAGGAAGGAAAAACAGTGTAGTGATGCTAAAGCTGTCCTTTGTGGAGATGGCTTTCTGCAAACATGCAGGGCACATTGATATGAAAGGTTATTCTGTGATTACAATCAAAATGATTTCAGATGTTAAGGGGAGGAAAACAACCTATCTTAAATTAGAAATAGCAGAGGTGAGTCACACAGGGGGACTGCTGTGCAGTACCGCCAGATAATTCACAGTGGCCCAGCACAAGCCTGGAATAGCAGCTGAACCACCAATGTAGTAGGTGTCAGGAGGACAGCTGCTTGTTGCTGCAGGAAGAGTTGTGCTGGCTGCTGCTCCAGCAAAACAGTTTGTCTCTATGCACTGTGCAGGAAGGGCAGATACACAGATACACAGACCTATCTCTTGTTCAAGACTGCCCACCTAAATCAGGAGTCTTTTCCTTTTAGTAAAAGGGTCAGCTTTAAAAACTTGTCTGTAGCTGAGAAATGCGTAGCTAGAAACTGAGGCCAAACTCAGTAGGTATCAGAACCACAGCTTTTTAATGCTGCAGTCAGCAACTGCATCACATCCTAATGCATGTACATTAGAGAAGAGTTAACTGTCTACTTGCTTAACGCAAGCAGAATTGAGGAAGGCTTAAGAACCTCTGTTAGAAGAAGGGCCTCCTAAATCATCTGTATGTGGTATCAAACTTGGATTGGAGTCTTTATCTGGCAGTTGTGAAAAATTTATAATTTATAAACATTGTACAAATAATTCCATTTGCCTTGTCCTTGTCTTGTCTTCTCTAGACATTCAAAAGACAAGCAAGAATTGTATAGTTCATCTAGGGTATTTTAATTTTAAACAGAAGAGAGGAAAGATGCTTACAGGTGCCACAGGAGTTCGTGGTGGGAACTTCTGATGTAACAGATGGTATAGGGCATCCCATCCTAAGCATTTCTGTGTCCTCCAACCTCAATGTCCTTGCTTCACTAGAAAGCATCTTCTGATTAAAAAAACAAGATGATGCTTTCATTAGTTTTAGCACTGCAAAGTCCAGAGTTAAGGGCCATTGGTGAATCTGGATTTACATCCTGACCAAATTCAGAAGTTCCTAGAAAGGGTTTTGGAAAGCAAATTTTGCTGTGACAAAGATGTGTGTCGAGGACAAAGTTTGAATAGTCATCAGAAAGCAACACTGAATGAGAGTGAGTTTGTATGACACTTGTTAGTATGTCTAGATTCGCAGAGTGTTTTAGGGTAGTGGTCATTTGTGAGGAGCCTAAGCAGAAAACAGTTTAGTTTTTCTAGAAGGAACAAGGTATAAAATAGTCTATTTTAATTTCAAGTTTACCGAATTTTACAGCAACACAGCTGACAGACAGATAGAAAGGAATGCTGCCATAACCTGACTAACCTCTATACAGTGGAAATTCTGAGCTAAAAGACACTAGCAGAAAAAAACCACTTAATTTTCACATCAGATAAAAAAGAAAAGTGTGGAGTTGAGGAAAGTCTAGAAATAGTTCTGAAATTCCAGGTTACTGTTATTTCAAAAGCACTCCCACTTTGAAGGTAAGGATCCACATCCAGTTTTGTCCCCTAGATAACAAGCTCAATCAGGTTATTAAACAAAGAGGATTTTGACAGATAAACATCCAGAAATGTTGATAATATCTGGCATTACTGCTTAGAGTATACCCTTCTTCCCCAGTTCTATGAAGGACTGACAGGACACGGGACTGGCAGGGGTTAATATCTGTGGGTCTCCTGTAGGTAGCTGTAACCACATCCATTGGAAAGGGCTATGCTGCGGGCCCAGAGGCCTTTAAAGAATGTGTGGTGCTGTATATTTTGGAAACGCCTCTGAAATATGGTCACTTAAAGTCTCTTTTTTTTTGTTGTAGTGAGCTCAGCAAAGGAGCAGCTGCTTTTGAGCGTCTCCTTCCCTTCCCTCCTCCCATACCCAGCTCAGGCTGCTTTGCCCTCTGAGAAACTGGAGAAGGGCTTTGGTGGAGCGAGAGAGGGCAAAAGGAGAGAAGGAAAAAAGTTAATAATTCTACAGAGACAGTCTATGGGCGATGTTAAGGAAAGAGAGTGATCTCAGCTGGGCTTCCCCTCAGTGCGTCATGCTTTTCAGCTCTTTTCATGCGAACTTCTCCCCCCACCCCATCCCCCGTCCCCATCCTGCCATTCTTCAGTCCCCCAGTCTCTTTTTCCCTTTCTCTCTCTTTTTTTTTCCTCCCTCCACCTCTCCACACATTTCTATCTTTTGTTTTTATTTCCCCCCCTGCTGTTTTCCTTGATAGAAATCTCACTCATGCATTTCCCTTCCGGATTTCTATTGGGTTATTTTGTCCTCTTTCTCTCTGTGCCTTGGTCCCCTTTTCTTTCTCTGCCTCTTGTCCCAGAGTAAAACAGCCGCCTCCCTGCTGGGTCAGGATGACAGTGCTGTTAGCTTTCCCAGTGCCAGCCCTTCCCACATCTGTGCAGCTTTTGTCCCCGGGCAGAGGGGGATTTGGAATGGTCGGTTGGCAGCGCCAGGGAGACTGATATAAAAATGAGGTCCAAAAAAGAGGGGAAAGGGAATTAGGAGGAGGGCGTGAGATGGTTTAAGAGCAGCACAAGTGAAAATAAAATAAAGAAGTAAAGGGCACAACTCAGGCTGAGAGTTGGGACATTCCAGCTTCAGAGGTAGGCCAGAGTGAATGAAATTAATCAATCCTGGTACCATGTTGTGCAGCTAATTATTAACCCCAGTATCTGACCCTTATGTATGGCTCGGATGGAGTCAGGGCTCTCCCATGAAATGCTTAATTTGGGACAGCATCCAGGAGAGCACCCTTTGCACTTAGGTGGGACGTACTTGTCATCTCCTCAGGTCTGTACTCACAGACTGCCCTCACAGTCCTCAGCACTGAGCTCCTCTGTCCTAGCCCTGCTATTACTTCCTGCTTCAGACCAGTTTTCCTTCACCCTTGGCTTCTCTCCAGACCCACTCTGCTTCAGCTTTCTTCTCCCCCTCAGGTCATATTCTTCTAACTACTCTCCGTTTTACTACTTTTACTTAAATTTTAACACCTTTTTCTGCTTACCTGGGCAAGTACCTCTATGTCCCATGAAGCCAGATCTGTCACCCAGTTCCACCTTGGCAATACAACCTTCCTTGCTCCATCCATGAACAGAAACAGGTGGCAGTGTCTTCTCTTACACACTGCAAGCCATTCCTGCTTACCTATCACTGGGATGTGGCATAGCAGGAAGCTATGGGGAATTACCTTTATTTTTGAGAGAACACGATTTTCTCGTAGGAAATGTAAAGGAATCCTTTCTTTCATATGTGGTTTTTTAATTGTGTTTTTAATCTCTCAGGCATTATCTCCTTTTTTTTTTTTTTGTCTCAACAAGAAGCTCTGCTTATCACCCTTTATCCTTCATGCTTCTAGGAGCTCAGGGGTGATGACTGTTTCTTCTTTTTAATAGGCAGGAGTGAGCACACAACTGCCAAGTGTGGAGATGAGGATGTGTGGTGGTAGAGTCAGGGTGCATTAAATAATTGGCAGTGGCTACTGAGTTTGGAGAACTGTCATGACATGCCACTGCATACAATGACAGTTTGGAGAACTGTCATTGTATGCAGTAGCACACAATGCCCTGTACACTGAGGGCTAAGCACCACCCTTTCTCATGATGACAGAAGATGAAGCGAAGGAGCTGCCTGCAGCTCCAGCAGCCCCCAGTGATACTCCATGTGTATATTGTAAAAGCAGGGAGGTAAAGACAGGCTGCTCTGATCTGTTTTGACACACACTCAGAGTGAAAGGAGTGTAGAGAGGTGTGTAGGCCCTTGTAAGCAAGTAGTGTGAAATTCCTCAGTTTCAGGTGAGATTTGCTGTAAGCTCTTGAGGACTCTTGAATGTCAAAGTCACAGTGTTTTGAAGAGAAATATTCATGCACAGGAAGGAAAAGTCTTATAAAGTTTCCCTGTTCCCCTTGCTAACTGCCCTATACCATCTAACACTACACTCCAGAGCAGTGGAGAGAAGAATAATATGACAGACTGCAAAGGAAAAGTTTGGTTCTTTTTTCAAATGCTAGCCTTTCCATATCACTGTAATTCAGTGATGGAATTTGCTGCTATAAATATCTGCCTGTAGTGAATATCAAGGACAAAAGGACATTAACATAAGTGCATTTTTTTTTCCCACTTAACAAAAATCTTTTCTGTTTTTCTTAGTCTTACTTTCCTGATCATTGCTAACCAGTAGAGTACAGGATTTGCATATCAATATAAAGACCGCTGGGAATATTCCACCCTGATTTACATTTTGTGTAACGCTATTAAATGGAGTAGCACAGGGATGTCATTCAGGATGGAATTTGGCTAATTTCAACTTCCTAATGACATTTTTCCTCTAATACAAACAATAGATTTTAACTTGCAATATATCAGGGTTTCCAGTATATCAGCATTTTCAATGTACTGTACTTATACGAACCACTTAATTGAGCAAGGTGAAGAGTGAGAAAATAAACTCCATGAATATTCATTCCCAGTATAATTTAGAGGCTGCTACTTCCTGTTGCTGACACTCCAGCAGTGATTGTGCACTCAGATTTTATTAGTGCAAGGGCTCACACAAGCAAATATTACATTGAAGTTTGACATATTGGTGCAGGTTGAGCTTTCACTTGGCTTCTTTTATATATTTGTACTGCGAATTTTCTCCTGGTAGACACACTCTTTTAGTCATGCAGACAAATGCTATATGATGTACCTGACTCTCTTTTGCAGGTCCATCTGAATTACTGGACATGACAGACAGTGAAACGTAAGTACAACCTACTCTGTCCTTCACATTATGTGTGTTAGACTAGCAGACTCCTCTTGGTTTTCAAGTGCAAACTTTTAAATAGGAAAAAGCTTTTAAAATGGCACAGCTTTTCAAAAACAAACAGAAGTCCCCCTAAAAATCACACATCAACTACCTCATATGTGTCTTTCTTGCCTAAACCAAACATTTCTTGCATTTCGCAGAGGACTTTCTCCCTGTTGCTTCCCATGCTTCCTTAATCTTTCTAGAGGAATAGATGCCCTGTTTTGTATTTTGATGTTTCTGGCCTCCCTGATGTTTCAGGGACCAGCATGAAGAGTCAATTCCAGAAGTCAGGAAATTACTTTTCTTGCTCTACACCTTTTTTTTCAGTCCCTTCTTGATTCATGCAGGGTGCTCTGCCTTAGCGCTCCCAAGTGACCAGGACCTATGCAGGTGAAGGTTTCCATCAAATAGTTAAAACATCAATCAGCTTTGTTCTTGTATTAAAAAAACCCAGCTCAAACAAAAAAAAAATTACTTTCCTTTCCAATTCCCAACTTTTTTACATCTTGTATAATCAAAGTTTCACAAAAGTATGCAAGAGAAGCGTGAATAATCCTGGAAAACGTGTGTAATACATGTGAAACAAAAGCAGTCTTTCTCATAGAGATCAAGCCTACCATTTGTCATCCCACAGTGACCTCCTCTGCAAACAGAGAAGACCTTTTGTACAAGGTGCATGGGTGAAGTCCAGAGGTGACGGGGACTGGATGGACTGCCTGGTTCTTTTCATCCAGGAGCATAGCACAACCACATAAAGTGTTAATGAGCATAGCTACGAGGACTTCCTTTTACAAAGGTTCCTCTATCTCTAACCCTTGGAAAGGGAAGGTTCAAGCTGTAACTGGCAGTATGAATTTGTCTTTTGGTCCTCATGGGGAAATTGGATAGTATCCCATTCTGATACTAGTTCTCGTGCAGCAAGGGCATACTTATTACAAGGTTGCCTCTTAATATTTCAGCTTCCCCTGTCATGGACGGGGGCTGAAATCCCTTTGTGCACTCTGTGTAGGTAGGTGCAAGATTTGTCCTACTACATGTATTTCCTGTCATTTGTTATTTCAGAGGTTATGTAATGGCCCTGCTTGTTGGAAATTTGTATTAAGGACTCCTTTTCAACCCACTCAAAGCATACTTTCCTCTTCTTCCTAGGCAAATCTAGATAGATTTCTTTACTCTCAGTACTAACAGTCAGTTTCAGAATCCTGTTAGATTTAGCTGATGTCTGAGTGAGAACCTTTGCAACAAATGTGCTGCCACTATACAGTCTTCTCTTCTGAAAAGCATGTGTTTAATCTTCCCCAGTAGCTCAGCAGTCCAGTGGTGGAAAACAAACACAGCTCTTGTTCTCGTGCATCCAGGAGAGCAGGGTATCAGAACCAGGGCAGCAAGTGCAGCAGTCATAGCTTTGATGGGCAGGATTTTTCTAGGATGACTCCAAGAATGAGGCTGAGGAAAGAAATTGTGGGAAGAAACAAACCGTGTTGCTGTTTCACCTCCTGTGAAATAAGAAGGTGGCTGGTTTGCCTTTGCAGCAGTTAACAGACCTGGTGCTTGGATGCGAATGTGACATTCAGTCCTCTGAATACGTAAAATCTGTGCATGTTTCTTTCCCACCCCTCAGAAGTTCTTCGTCTGCTATTTGTGCATTGCAGGCTTTCCTACTGAGTCAAAGGATGTAGATGCTAAGGGAGAGAGTGCACAAGTCTTCCTCTGCCAGCAAGAGGGAACCTCGCAGAAATGCAGCATCCTTCTGTCTGTCCTCTGCACCTCATACTTCGTAAATGTACATTGGTGTGATGTGTCTCACTGCTGGTTTCTGTACTTTGGTCTAGGGGTGAGACAGCATTACATAAGGCAGCCTGCCAGCGCCACCGCGCCGTCTGCCAGCTCCTGGTGGATGCAGGAGCCTCTCTGAGAAAGACAGACTCCAAGGTAATGCAGCTCCACCAACTGCTTATAAACCCCTGCAGCCGAGCGAGACCGATCGGCATCCGTCCCCGCTGTTTGCGTGACTGGGGCTTCCTTGTGTGTGCCAAGGGCAGCTCCTTTTAAGCAAGCTATTTTTATAGAGAAAACTGTATTGATTTAAAAAAGTACAAGAGACTTTGGTTCAGTCCCCAACATGGGTCACTGTCACCATAGTGAGAGCCTGGCCTCCAACTATTCAGTGCATTGGGTGTGAATGAGACATCCCCATGGCACAGCAGTATCCTCCTCCTGTGTGGTAAAAAGAGAGGCCTGTGGGCAAGGACCACCTGTGGGAGATTTGGTTTCTGATTGCACAGCATCTGTGAGGCTTGATTATTGTGGCTGACTTGCTTTGTGAGGATGGCTAACTATTTTCTTTTGCTCTGGCTTGCCCCTATGCTCACTGATGTGACACTAACCACAGGACTCTCTTGGTGTAAGCTTGACTGAGAAAGAAGCCTGGGAAAAGTTAAATCCAAGGAATATTCTGTCATTGCAACAATCTGATTGCTTAGGAATGTGATCCAGAAGCTGCCTCTCTGGAGTTTCTGAGCACAAGCACCCTGTGGTCAGCAGCTGAGAGTGGGTTGGTTCTCTGGGCTCCAGATTCAGAAGCACCTTTGCTGCAGCTAGGCAATCAAAACCAATTTCTACCTTCTTGGGCTCTATGAGGTAGCCTATAGCGGGAAGAGAGATCATCTATGATTCTATGATTTGTTCAGATGATTGAATTGTATGTTGCAAAAAGCTTTCAAAAACAGATGAAATCCAGACAAGTGGCTTCTGAATTGTTAATTGTCTTCTGCCTAGAAATCATCTGTTGTTCCAAACATTAATACAAGACCTTCTCTTCATGTTCTTTATTACAGGGTAAGACCCCTCGTGACAGGGCTCAGCAAGCTGGTGATCTGGATCTGGCCTCCTACCTGGAGAGTCGACAAAACTATCAAATGGTTTCCCACGAGGATCTAGAGACAGCAGTCTGATGTCTGAAAATGTCCAAGAGGATCCCTGGAAATCTTGAGACTGCACCTGAGGCACTCGGGCATCATGTGAGGAAGAAACTGATGGAATCAACGTGTCTCTCACTCTTGAGGAAAATACCTGAGGACACGCCACCAGTTTCTAAGGGCTACTGAGTCTTGCCACGGAACAGTTATGTTCCATAAGTTAGCCCATGATGGATGAGGTGGGACACTCAAAGGTCTGTGGAATCCATAGGCCACAAAAATTTACCTTTATTGCTTCCAGCAAGTAGCATGAACTTCTCCCATGTTCATCTGTACAATTTATTAAAAAAAAAAAAAAAAAAGGAAAGAGTAAAGAGGGTGTGGGGGAACAAAACTCCAAACTAACTGGGACATTAAGCCACCCAACCAGGCCCTCCTCCATCCTTACATTTTCCTGCATTACTTTTATTCTCCTGTTCCCCTCACTTCTCATCAGTTAAATATTACCTGTTATCTCTGTGTTGTCTTCACAAATGGTCAGGCAGTAACAAAATATTTGAGGAGCTCTGGATGCCCTTTAGAAATACCCAGTTTTTTTACCAGCTGCATTCCCTCCCTTGCCATGCTCTTGGAAGCTGTATTGTCAGTACTCAGCCACCATGGAGTTTCCTCGCTTTTGGAGAGGATGCTGCATTTTGCCTTTTTTCCCAGGGTGTGGAGCACAGTTAGATTTACAGCAGTGACAAAACCTGACCTCACTGTTGCTGGGCATATGGTTATGGTATCCTCGTGAGACAGGCATTTGTATGGAAAGGAGTTATATGGGATGTGCCATGCTGAATGGCAGAGCAGAAAGTCACCGGGAAGGTTTCTTGTATCACTTTTGTGCATGTAATGACTGACCCAGTTCTGCTCAGGTTTCAGGCCTGCCTAGAACTTGATAGCTGTTCTTTACTTCTGAAAAGATGGGTTTTACACTGGGGAGAGATTTGTGCAAGACTCTGGGAATTCTGATGGACTGACTTACAGACTTAGACCCCTTTGCATTACAGCCAGAGGGATGAAGGAGACCTGGAAGATCAGCAGCTAGCCTGGGCTTGCTGCTGCCAGCAAACAAATGGGCACTGGCCTGCTGGCATTGGGAATGGAAAAACCTTTTTGACTGAACCTGTAAACTATCTGATTTTTCAAGGGAACCATTTTGGGGAGTCTGTCCCCCTGGAGGACAAGCAGCAGCTCTTTGCCTTGTTACCCACAATAGATTTGAAATGTAAAGCTTAGCTGCTGTAAAGGCCAGCTGTGTCTTCTTCTGTACTCATCTGTTCTCTGGCTTACAGCCATTAAAGAAGAGAAAGCAAACAAATACACAGGCATAAACAAAATGTTTTACCTTTGGGTTTCCAATTGCTACAGCTATCTCAGCTGACAAAATAGCAGAGCTTCCACTTCTACTTTGTCAGACCAGTTCCCATGAAGATGCTCATGGCTGACTTTTGGCATAATTCTTGCAATACATTTTTGAATTTTGCTTTGTTTTTTGATTTGAAAGATCCATCAGTGTTTGTTTTCACATGCCTTGCTAGGGTAGCTCTCTGATAGATGGTGATCATTGGGGTTACATACATTTGGAAACCATGAAAATAACTCAGGTCATTATCCAGATAAGTTTTTCTTCTTTGGTAGAAGTGGAGGAAATGAAATGAGTGCAATTTTTTTTTTTGTTTGTTTTTTAACCATGAGTGATTGCTGTGATAGGGAGGGGGGAGCTAAAAATATATTTTAAATTTTTTTTCCTCTTTTCAAAAGTTCATTTGATATGGGCAAAATATTTCTTTAGTATTTCTTCCTCTGGAAGGAAACTATATATATTTGTAATCTATAGATCAATGGTGACATGAAATGTATTTTCTCTTATTTTCTGTCTTTACCTTTCTCATTTGAAAAATAAAATATCAAAGCCAAATTACTTCCCTTGATAATTATCCAGGAGCTTGTGGAGAAAATAAGTATGTGTATATATTAGAACAGAATTTGGCAACTGTTAAAATAAAAAATCAGAATATAGTTTTGGTGTATGTGATATTTCCACAAGGAAAGATCCTCACACTATGGTTTCATGGTAGGCCTTGCATCATCTCCCAGCTGTGAGAAGAGACATTACTGTAATATTTCTATACGTTTGATGAAAATAAGAATTATGTTACTATCACTTTAATTTTTTGGTTTGCTTTACTGATGTGAGAAATGGAGGAAGTTTCAATGACACGGGAGCTTGGCTCTGTCCTGTGCTGAAGCCAAGCTGAGTATGGTCACTGAGCCTGTGACAGCTCCCTGGTCCTTTAGTCCCATGCAGCAGGTGGAGCAGTAAAGGCTTGCTTTAATCACAAGTAGCCTCCAGAGGCCACATGTGGATTATGATAAGGGAGCTGGGTCTGGTCCCTCTGTCCCTTTGTCCTCCCCTTGTCAGCCCATCCCTGGTACCCAGGAGGTGCCTGCAGCTGTGGCTGGCTCTGGAGCAGCTTGTCAGGATGGGCAGATTTCCCGAGCAATTTTGTGCCATTTGGACTGCTCAGAGGAACTCGGAGCACACGAGAGAGCGTGGCTTGCCTTTTTCCCTGGAAGCTGGAGTACGATGATATGATCAGAGTGAGCCTATTGTGTCTCTGGAAAGCTGCCTGTGCCGTGTGCTCAGTAGGAGACAGCTACTGTGTGATAAAAATAGTCCCCAGCACAGGGGGAACAGGAACTGGCTGGATGTAGTGCCTTTAATGTTCAAGGTGTCCCAAAGCCCTGCACACACAATGCACTAGATACTGGTGACGTTTTGTATTTGTAGGTAACAGAGCACATCTGTTGTTTTCTACAATGGCTCAGGCATGTCAAGGAATATCAGAAGCTGGTTCACTGAGGGCATTTCGGGACCAGGATGCTGCAGGACTGTTCCTTATCCTTTTTCAAGTGTGATGGGATTACCAGAGGCAGGCAGACTCTGCAGCAGTTAAAGGTGACACATACGTATTGAATCTCTGGAGCACTTGGGGTCTAGATTAGTACAGTGCAATTGTGCCTGCACTGGGCAGGGCCCAAATTCCAGTGTGCAGCTGGGAGTCCACTTAAATTACATGTAAAGCATTTTGATTTACTAAAAGTGTCTGTTCAGTGGCTGTGTCTGTTAATGTGTGTATATTACTATATATATGTATATTTATAAATAGCAGTATGCATGTATATAGGTGCACACGTACATATGCGAACACACTCAAAATTGTGCCATTTGAATGACAAAGTACCTAGGGATGCTCAGCTACTGACACTGCTGGACTGACAAAATGTCATTTTCCATTTTAATTTGTTATTAAAGGGAACCTTTTTCAGTAGAACTGAGGAGCTCCTAAATTGTCCCATTGTACCGGTTTTACTATCTCATTTTGGAGTTAAATGGAGGGAAAGAAAGTCTTTATAATGTTGATAAAATAAAATTAATTTTGTAATTTAATAGCATCAGTTACTCTTATTATTTCATGTTTCAATGCTAGAGGTATTTTTAATGTGTTATTCAAGGCATGATGATGTCATATATTTTTCACTTATTATAGCATAGAATGGCAATGGACAGGGACACCTTCCACTAGACCAGGCTGCTCAGGGCTCCATCTAAGCTGACCTTGAACACTTCCAGGGATGGGTCATCCACAACTTCTCTGGGCATCCCTCAATACTGTGAGATATGAGGCTGTGAGATGTGAGTTTTGCCTATGTAAAACAGGGGTTTTCTTAATACTGTGAGATGTGAGTTTCGCTTATATAAAACAGGGCTCCAAGGCATATTTTGCCTGTTACAAAACAGGTGTCAGACTCCAGTGGCTCTTTCACCATTTCATGTCTGTGTTTGTCTGTGTTTTAGCACTTTAAGATGTCTGTAGGTGTTTTTACTGAGACCTGTCATTTTTGCTTTTCCCCAGCAGCAGTAGAATTGCTCAGTCTCAACTCATGATGCTGTAGCCTGGATTCAGTCTACATGAGATATCTCCTTCTACATGAGGACTGTCATACAGAAGAACCATAGACAAAATAGTACAAAATAGATGTTTTGTTGCCACTGATCTTCCCAGGTGTATTTGCTGAGCTGGTGCTGTTGTGTAAGAATAGATGGGGCACATGGTTTTTCTGGTGCTGCGGCTGTGGGAGGTTCATTTCAGTAATATTTCATGGCCTCTTTGGCTCATTTTTGTCTTTGCTGTGACAGTGAAACACATGGTAGTGAAGGTTTCTAACACCAATTCATCTAGAAGGTGGCTATTTTCCTTTCAGCTGTCCCAGATGCCTTCTATGGGACATGTTTATGTGTTGACCCTTCCAGGATGAAAAAAGCATTTTGGCATGATCTGTGTCTGGGGTATGTAATGGGCAAGATACATCGGTGGCCTCAAGTTTTCTTGGAGTTTAATGGTACTCAAGAAAAGTATGGGCATGCTGGAAATTTGAAAAGCCTTGGAAAAACTTCAAGGAAATTCTGTCCTTGCACTCTATGTACTCCAAGAAAAAAACAGTTCCTTGTGCTGATCCATTTGAGGTGTGTCATTTTTCCTTCCCCCACTTTATTTTTCTTTTGCACCAAACAAACATCTATAGAGAAGTATTTTATAAGACTTGTTTATAAACTCGTGAAAAGTAACATTTTGACTTCCATTTTATCTATTCTTTTCCATTCGTAAGATATTGTTTCCTCTCTTTATTTTCCTCAGTGAATCTGAGCCAAAGTGACGTTGGGTTATTAGCTTCCTGATTAGTCTAAAGTATCAAATGTGAGTATCTTTGGACATTTCAGCAGTCCTGGAAACAGCTTATATTCCTGTGCCTTTCTGGATGCATGTGAAGCTATAGGACACAGTATTACAGTGCTCACTGCGTACTCATCTTCTCATTTTGCTTTCTTAAAAAAAAAAGCAACCTGCTATTTTTCTTAGCAATGGATTGCTACAGCCTTAAATTCCATGATCTGCCTGCCAAAATCTGTTGATTGCAACGGCAACTCAGTAATGTGCTGAAAGTTACTTGCTGGCATATTGATGAATACCAGAATTTTGTGTGGAGGATGTGTCTTGAGCTTCAGTGCTTTCACTCCCTTTGTAAGGGCAGGATGCAGCTCGTGACTGCATCCGTGGAAATGCCTCAAGAGGAGCTGCAACCCAACCCTGCACCCAGCTGTTGGGGTGAACAGAATCTATAGAGGAGTCAGGATGTCTCAGCTTTGCCAAGAGGTACCAATGGAGACAAATTGCAGCAGCTCAGCACTTGGCTTGGGCTGCCCAAAGCCAAGTACTTGGGCAGTTTCTCACTTCTAATTCTATGTAAAAGTTGGCTGGGGAGGAGTGGATTACCCAGTAGTCCAAGTGGCCATGGCTGCTTTTACTCCAGGTTCTGCCATGGCACCAGAGTTCTGTGGACTGCCTGCCCGAGATCCCGTGCAGGTACCAGAGCTCAGGGGCTTCCCCTCCCCAGCGTGTTTCCAGCACCACTGCCCGTGGTGGTGCCCACAGAGAGTGCTGTTCTCTCATCCCCTGCACGTGTGCACTGGAGCAACACCCCCTACCTTGGCCAAGGAATTTCCTGGCCCACGTATGGTGCCATTTGTGCAAAAGGGGAAAATTCCCTCCCTCGGGCCTTAATCACACCAGTAAATTCATTACACTTGACTTCAGTGATTAGGCAGGCTTAGAGCTGAATAACCTTACTGTATTCAGCCATCAGAGTGCATCTTGTCTCCTGCCTTATTTATAAGGTGCCACATTCCAGTCTCAGCTGCAGTTTCTTGTTTCCCTGACTGATTTAATAAAAAAAAAAGAACCAAAAAGACAAAAAACCAATCTCTCCTATGCAGTACACATGTATCTAGTTACCCAGAGAGTGGGGAAGACAGGCAGATCATTTTAAAATCCCCTCATTCTGATGTAGCACATCATGGCTTCTAAAGTCTGAGCAGGGGGATGCCTTGCAACAAAAATATTTGTTTCAATATTAACATATCTATATTTCAGGAAATAACTTGATGCTAAGCCCTGTTAAAACAGTCAGCTTATGCTCTTAGATCTCCTACATGTCAGAGATTTGGGGAATCTAAGAAAGCAGTAATTCTCTTGACAGGCACAGAAAAGTAGGTGAATGCCCACAAAAGAAAAAAAACCCCCTGCTTTCTTAAAAAGATTGTTTCTATTTTGCTGCCCTCATCCACTAGAATCAGAACCCTGATTTGGGAATGCTATTTCAGAGTTCACCAATATTTTAACAGCCTCAGCATTCATATGCAAAGTATATAAAGCTGCAGCATTTTGACATGCAAGAAAATAAAGCACTATTTCTTTGAGCAATAGAATACTACATATGTAATTGCTTCATCTCGAGCCAGCCTCCTTTTGCTGGTGAAGTGCCACACCTGGCTCTTCAATTAGTCCCTGTCTGGGAGGCTGCTTGACGTGTAACCCAGCACTCAGTGAAGCGTGCACTGTGGCAATCCAATGCTCTGGTGTGACAAGGGCTGCTGCAATTAGCAAGCTACTAACTCACGAACCACGTGCAATTCATTTCTTAGTGTTGCACTTCACTTTTATGAGAAAAATGGCCTTTTGATTCCAGCTACATTAGTGACCTTCAATTTCCACTCTTTTCATCAGCCTGTGGTCAAGAAGAGGTAGAAGGTAATCTCTGTTCCTACACATATTCAGGAATCCAAACCCTGTCTAGGAACTGTAGAAATCAGTTAGGTTTGTAGGTATGGAAAAGAAGCTCAAGAAGCTCTTGAGTCTGATGCAGGAGACATGAGTGATTTCTACTTGGCTAATTAGGCTTTAATAAGTAGTCCCACTTTTCTAGGGCTGTTTTTCCTGTGTGACATTCACACAAAAAATGAAAGATGACAAAATTTGAAAAGCAAAGTTAAGCTGGCCCCTGGGAATGGGGAATCCTACAGAACAGCTTCCACATGCATTGCTATCTTCTAGATAGGGAGTTGCAATGCTACTTCTTGAATAACACTGTAATGAGTAGTTATGTATCATAATTGGATATATCTAATTGTAATAGTGAGGTGGGTGCTCACTGTTTCCAATATTTGTCACCCAGATGCAGAGGTGTTCCTTCGCCTATAGAGATCACCGCACAGTGTGGTGGGGGACACCCTTCTGTTTGGAAAGCTTGAGACTTTTTGAAGTGAGACACGAGCCCTAAGGTGTGCAAAGACACCCCTCCCTGCTCCTTAGCCATGCTGGAAGTTTTCCTTCCAAATGAATGAAAGCAATGCCACATCAAGATAAATGATTGTTGTAGGTCACAAAGTGAATAGCTGTATTTCCTCTCCTGTCCCCTGCTTCAGCCCTTTTCCAGGACCAGTTTTTTTTTCCCTTCATCAGAATGAGAAGTCTGTTGGTGAATGGAAAGTCTGTTGATGTGCCTGTTTTAATAGAAGATGAGTGCAGTTGTGGTGCAGTTTGTGATCTTGCAATTATTGTAATACTCTCTTTATCTGCATGGTATATGGGAGGAGTACATTCATGTCACAGCTAAGAAAAAATGTGATCTTGCTGGCTGCTAATGGCAGGAAGGAAGTAGAACATAATATTATTTAAATTTCATTTTAAATATTCTTCAGTGCTCTTTGCTTTTTCTTCCTCCCCCTCCTCCTTTTTAGAGTTTCTGTACTGAAGTCTTTAATCTTTCACCACCTCTTCTTTCCTTAGCTCATCCTACCTTCATTTTTTTGACTGGAAAGATCAAAATCCTATTCATGTGCTTACCCTTGGGACACTTCTGCTTGACCAGTCACAGATGGTTGGAGCTGCTCTGACCATGTACAGACATGGGTAGGGAATGTTGAAATTCTCTGTACTAGGAATGAGTTGGATGTGCAGTAGTAAATGCTCCTCTGAGGGCAGTTGTAATGCCCGAGTTGTAATCGCAGGATTAAATGGACAGGAAGTATGATGGACTTGGGTTTTTCATACCTGAGGGCTTGATTTCAGCCTTTCCAGACTTAGTTTTAATATCAATAGGAAAATTCTTATGTATATATTTTTTTTTGTCTACTCTCATGTTTCTTCCCTTTGTGATTTTCCTGTTAAATAATCTTTGCCTGGGCAAATGTAATTGTGTTGCTCCGTGGTGTGCTTGCAAGAAGAGGCAGCTGCTTCCAACTGGCAAGTGAGTGTGCTGGCCTCTCCTGCAAAATGGCTGGCTTTGCTACTGTACAGTTTTCTGCTCAGCATGTATCTCACAAAAATCACAGGGAGATGGCAGGGGCTTATCAGGATTTTTTGTTCCGTTTACATGTCACTGCAGAGTGATTCTCTTCCATCTGCCTCCTTTGATCACACAACAGCTTTGGGAGAAAAGAAAAGAAGTGGCTGAGCCTTCAAAGCACTAAGCAGCTCTTGGGAGCTTTGTCTCTCCCTAGCTTGCTGTTGCACCTCACAGGGTTGGGCAAAGAGAAGGCAGGGGGTGCCTTATGCACAGAAAGATGTCTCACCTTACTGGCAAAAGCAACAACTCTTTGAAGGTACCTATTCCAGACACCCCCCAGTGCCAGGTAGTGTGTAAAATACATATGGACATCAGCAAGGCTGCAGGAGCTGACTTCCTTCTTAAGGGCTCTTCCAAGCTCTTTTTGATTCTCTTCCTGGTGCCTCAGGACAGGGATTCCTGTGTCTTCCTAGAGCAATCATCCTGAGAATGCCCTTTGTAATGGGTGCCATCTAGCTGCCCTCACAACATGTGTTACATGTGCTCTGTGTCCTGTAACTCTAGTGGAAAATGAAATAATCAAGAGTTAAAATCCCTTTCAAAATGGACTTAGGAGCTGCCAGTCCTGGCCACTGACCCACCAGGGTGCAGTGCACTGGGGAGGGGAATATGGAATATGACTGCCAACATTTCTTTGTAGAAATCTCCTCAAGGTGAAATGTGCTTTCACAGTGGGAAATGAAGCTTATTTTTCTCCTGCCCATATTATTTTGTGTTGCAAACCCTGTGCCAGTCATTTTGGATGCAGCTTTTTGGAAGCAGGAGGTTTTTGAAAGATTTTTGAAAGTCTAGCCAAGGATAAAGCTGAGGACTTGTGTTCTGCAGCTCCCACACAAACCTTCTGGCAGTCCGTGGAGGTTTCAGTGTCCTCTCTGAGTCAGTGAGCAGAGTATTTTGCTACAAACTACAGGCTTGCCTTTGTGCCACCGCTATTGCTACTTTGCACAGCTTTTAGAACAGCTATGGTTTTGCAGCCTTGCACTGGGAAAAACCAAGTTGTTATGGGGGAAAACATGCTTTTCCTATGGACACAAACACTCCTCAAGCTGCAGTTTTGTGCTAATGAAAATGCCATATATGCAAAGTCTGAGCTTGGTTTATGAGACTGTCACAGCTAGCTCGGTGAGGATTTATTTCCACCAAGATGGACCTGTTGTTTTATGAAAAACAAGGAAGATTACGCAAAAAATAATCACTTGGTTCAATGGTATGCTTCTGTCTTATGATAGTTTACAAGCCTAACTGTGTGCCACAGAGTTGTGTCACAGAAAAGGGAAGTATTTGCTTTCAGAATTTATCAGAATTCTCTCTGGAGGTACTGTGGTCAAAGAGATAGGGCCAAAGGTAGCAAATCAAGGGTTTGGGGCTGTATTCCTGCCACTTCCATTGACTCATTTTGGGTAAGTCATTCAGCCTTATTGTACCTCAGTTTTATCTGTAAAATGGGGATAATATCACCTCCCCATACACAGGCAGGTAAGGTGCTTTGTGTTATGAGCCCAAAAATCTGCTGTATATTAACTATTTTTGAATTGATTGGTTTTTATTTTATTTCTTGTTTGGGGTTTTCTTAGTGGTTTTTTGTTTTGTTTTGTTTTGTTTTTCTTTTTTTGGCATGCCTTGTAATGTTACTCCTCTATAGCATCCTCCTTTTTCTGGAGCCATTTTTTGAGAGACAGTGAGAGTAGCCCTGCCCCATGCTTTTTAGTTTTACTGGTTTAAGTTGAGATAGTAACGGGTGCTGGAGAATGACAATTTTCTAATGAGCTATTTTGCACTTCTGATGCTTGATTACCATGCTTGCGCTATCTTGTATTAAAAGTTGTAACTCAGGTGATATTTCAAGTCAATGAAAGCATTCAGGTGGTTTCTCTCTCTTCAGAGAAGAGTATTTTGATGAATTTTAGAGCAGCTTTGTTCCATCATATTGAGTTCATTGAGCACAGAATTTTTCCTTTGGGAGTGCCCCTCTCAGAAACAACCTCAGAGTCACCTCTCTACTGCTATGTTGGTATGACAGAATGTTGCCTAAGAGCACAGATATCACCACTTTGGTTTGTTGATGCGAAAGGTTTCTGGGGAATTAAGAGAAACATTTGAGGGAACAGATACTCTGGCCTTCGTATTAACATCTCCTCTGGCCACCTGGCAAATGGGAGATGAAAACTGGTAAAGAACAAGGACAAGAGTTAACAAAGATTTAGCAAACTGGAAGTTTCTCATGCAAAAAGGAAGAAGGCTTGCAAGGAGTCATCAAGGCTAGGAAGAAGTGGGAGGGTGATGAGCAGACTCTTGATGAAAAGGCTGAGTTCCATCAGGCTAGATATATTTATATATTTATATATAGAGTGATACTTCCTGGAGATGGTGGAGAAAGGAAAATGGACAGATTCTGATCTCCTCTGCACTAGCTTCACTCCTGGTGAACCAAGATGTGACTGAGGTCAGAATCTGGACCACTCCGTAATGTGTTTGGCCCCCCAAACAGAGCAGCAAATTCAAATAACAAATATGCATTTTTAACCAACATTTCATAGGCATCCAGAGTTCCAGTATTTGTACATATCCTATTATCTGAACCCACATCTGTTCCAGGAGTTGTAGTAACATCTCAAAGGGCTCTTTTATGCTACCTGACCCCATGCATAATGTGCTGGAACATCTTGAGGCTGCCAGCTGGCAAAACGAACCCAAGGCACGCAGCAGTATCCGTGAATTGAGGATATATATGTTTAACAGAGAATCAAGGCACAGGTAATCATCAGTGAGAGGGAATATGAGAAGGAGGAGGGGATTTTTGTAACAAAGTAAGAAAGTATTTTCTTCCATGATTTTCTTGCATTTCCTATTTATACAAAGTATCTTGATCACTGTGTTGCTAACCAAGGAGATTTTAAACTGGGGGAAGGAAGAAATATGTATACAGTGAAAGAGCTGGTTACTGCTCCTTTTGGACACTTTTCTGTATTGTGACTTGTGTGGAAATGTACAGAATAAAAGTGAAGAAGCGCATGCCTTGGCTGGGCTGACTTTCTTTGTGTTATTTGCCAGCAGAGCTGGGTTTCTGCTTCTGGCAGAATGGAAAGAACTGGGGTGACTTGGAAGTTGTGAAGAATCAGGGGGAGTATAGGAAAGGGATCTGGGGGTCAAAATTCTGCATATGTGTTTATGATAGTGTAGAGAAGGGAGTGTTAAGCCTCTGGATAAATCAACTTCAAGGTCATGGTAAAGAAAAAGGTTAATGATACCTTTAATATTTCCAGGAAAATCTTCTCAGATTGTCCTGCACACACAGCATTCACTGTGTGCAGGAGGGATCCAGCAGAGATTAGCAGGACTGTAACGCAGGCATATAGGTCACCTCAGGATTTTAGCTGTGCATCTCAGGAGAGTTTCCCCAGTGCAGTCTCTGCTTCACCTCTATATTATCTCAGGACTAACCAATAAACATATAATGACTCTGTTTGTTTCTGCCCAGATGTGTCTGATTGAAGAATTCTTGAGAATGTCTTGGCCATTGCTCGCTTTCTTGTCTTCAGCAGCTCCCTTCCCTACCTTGCTCAGGAGTTTCTGTGCCATTTCTGACACAAAAGTTTTGTGACCTCTCTTCTGTGCAAGTCAATATTTCCTAACAGCTCCCTTGCCTCTGCTGTGCCACCCTGAAATTGTATTTCTGGATCATTTTGTGATGTTTCCTTTGTCCTGTCTCTGTGGGACAGTGCCTGCCCCCAAAACACCTCCCTCACACATGGTTCTGGCTCTCTCCTCCACTCCAAGCCCTTTGATGCTCACTGCTGTTGCCAGCAGCCAGCTGTGTGCTTGTCTCTTTTAAAGGATGTCTTAAGCTCCCTTTTCCTGCTGCCTCAGACAGCCTAGGAATATTATTATTAATATGAATAGTGCTAAAAAGACTAACTGTTCTGCCTGTGCAAGACTGGTTGGAGCTGGACGAGGATGTAACCTAGTCATGAGTTACACTGCACAGCAAGGAGCAACTACCAAGCCCTGCTTTGACGTCCATAAGCCCTGTGGTACAAAGCACTGACTCCTCTGGGGTCCTTCACAGTCACCAGCTGCACCAAATGTCAGCCAGCTGCTCTCTGGAAATGTCTGTGGAGCAGACAAGCTTTTTGATGTGCTCGGGGCTGCCCCCTCAGCAACCTCTGGAGGTGTTCCACCACCTGCAGGCAGAGCTGCTCAGTGGTGCATCTAAAAAAAAGAGAAAACAGCTTTGCATCCTACTGGGTTTGCACCCCAAATTCTTGAATGCATGTGGCCTTATACATGTGTGTGTAGCTCTGAAGAGAGTCCAACTGCTCTTTTCTCATCCACTGTAATTTGCCCTTCTTTCTCAGCCTTTCAGCTCTGTTAACTGTTTCTATCACAGAGCTGCTTTCTCGACAACTTTCCCTACAAAATTCTTTAATAGACCCAGTGAAATTCATAACTATATATTCAAGCACACATATTTAAATATCTATCTCATAGATATACTTACTTATTCAACTTCCTTAACTTACTTTCCTCACTTAAGTGAGGAAAGTATTCCCTTTTTCATGCAAACTTTCTTTACATATGAAATGTCATAATATTTCTTTAAAAAGCTAAAGCTTTCATAGTAGGAATGTAACTACAATGGAAAAAATAAAAACTCATTCTTGGGAGGAAAAAAACCCAATCCTGATAGGAATCATTTGCTTTGAAACCTTTCTCCCCCCAAACCCCTGCAGCTTCACTGCTGCCAAGTGATTTCAGTATTTTCCTGCAGTTAAAATGTGGTTCTCTCTAACAAGGGACCTTTTAAACTAGGTAGTGATGCTTCTAAGACATGTTGCCAAGGTTAAGTTTAAAAATAGGTAAATATTGGAAGCAGTCCCATAATTTCAAGGTGTTGGATCTCATATTTTCGCATTCAAGGCTTGATATTGATACATGAGTATTGTATTTGCAGCTGTATTAGTTCACAGCAGCACAAGAAAACCTTTAGAGATGGACCCTCTCTGCTTTTGCTCCATCTATCCTCAATGTTAATTGGCACCAGGGATGTGTGTGTGTTTGTCAGGAACTGTTGTTATGTGAGTGTGAAGATAAAGCATTAGTGTGTCAAGTTCATGGATTCTGCTGCTCTCATTCAGTAAGACAAGGAGTCTTGCAGGTATTAAAGGTGAGCTGTGAGTTCCAAGACTCAGAAAAATAAAGGATTTGTTTCCCATGGATAAGAAACAGGAGTTGGCTGCTGGATGTTAACTCAGATGGACAATCTGCAGACGATAGGAAGCCAGGGGAATGAAGCACTGCCTGGTTAACACCTAGAAGTTTGATATCAGGGAACTAACAAAAACCAGTAGGACTGACTGTCATAAGAACTTCTGATTGCAGCCTCCATTGTTCTACATTCCCAAAGCACATAAAACCTTGACAGGAAGCCACAGAGGTTTCAGCTTTTGGATGAAGACTTCTGCAAAAATTAGAGGTAAGGAGGAGGCTTCTCACCCAAGGATGGGTGTAGACCTGCTCAGGAGGAAGTTCTGTTATGCTGAACAAAACACAGAGGGCACAGAGTAGGTGGAATCTATTTTGTTGTTGTCTGGTTGACTTTTTAAAGGGTGATAGGAGAATGAAGAAGTGACTTTAAAAGGAAAGAATAAAATTAAAAATGTAGTTCTGAATATTTTAGATCCCGGAGGTCATCCAACCTGAATGACCTTGAGTCAAAAATGGTGGTAGGTGATTCAGACTAGTGTTTGGTGTCTAGATTTTGGGGGTTTTGTTCCTGATATAATCAGCCAACAGGCTGGGGACTGTGTTTTTTGAAATAGGGTATGATTACCTGTCTCCTTTTGTTAATGTATATATGTACCACATAAATTTCTCTGCTGACAGAGCTGATGATATTCTAACAAGCTCTGGTCTTTCTCAGTCCATTTATGAATACATATTTAGCTCCAGGAGTATCTGTGTTTTGCTAATGGGTCTCACTATCATCCCTGAAGTACATCATAATGAGAGGCAAGGCTCCATATAAATATAAGGAGTTATTATTCTGGCCGTTCACCCTTTTTCCTTGTTCCTCCCTTCTGCCTTTTATGAAATATATAATGAAAGGGCAAATATGAACAGTGGTGTCCAGTGGAATGAGATTGTACAGTAAGGGGTCACTGGATAACTAGCAGTTTCTCCATTAAAAGTTCTTGTTTGTCTTTCCAATCACTGTAAGTTTTTCTGTAGTTTGAAGTTTTCCCTAATACAAAACCAAGTGAACAGCATGTCTGACTCCATAAGTCACCCTGGAATTCTTATACTGGATTTGCAGTCAAGCTGATTTTCACTTACAGTGCTCATCTCTAAGTGACTTCCTAATGGGAGAGTTAGGTCAGTATTGCAGTACTCTGGAGATCATCTATGGTTTTTTTTCACCCTTTAATAATGAAGGAGGTCCAGTCTGTAGCCAGAAGTTAAACACCTTTCTGCTTATGTGGGAGAAAGAGAATAAGGGCTAATTAGGATTATGAGACACTGTTTGATTTAGAATGCCAACACTTTTCGACCTTCTCATGTTTAAGATTTCTTTTTTTTTAAGCTTCTGTAATTTTCTGTATTCTAATTTTGAAAATACAGCAATACAGGATCTGATTATCTTCTTTTTTTTCATTATTATTATTAACAAACCCAGAGATTAATCTATTTAAAGAATACTGATTCACAGCTCCTTCTAAATGACAGCTTTTTTCATAAAAGCTTTCTGTCTCAACTCAGTCATCCAATAAAAAAGACGTCTGTAAAAATGGCCATATATATGTGTATGGTGGAGGGTCTGGAGCACAGGTTTTAAGAGGTGCAGCTGTGGGAGTTGAGATCGCTCAGCTTGGAGAAAAGGAGGCTCATGGGAGACCTTATGGCTCTCTACAACTGCCTGAAAGAAAGTGATAGCAACGCGAGGGTTGGCCTCTTCTCCCAGGTAACACATGATGGTACAAGAGGGAATGGTCTTAAGTTGTGCCAGGTGAGGTTTAGATTGGATATAAGAAAAATCTCTTATAAGAAAAGTCTCACCAAAAGGGTTGACAGGCACTGGAACAGGCTGTCCTGGGAAGTGGTTGAGTTGCGGCCCCTGGAGGTATTTAAAAACCGTGTAGATGTGGCGTTTAGTGGCGTGATTCAGTGGTGGACTTGACAGTGTTTGGTTAATGGTTGGGCTTGATCTTAAAGGTCTTTTCCAACCTAAATGATTCAGTGGTTCTATGAAGGTCTTTCATCCAAGGACTTGGGAACAGTGGATAGTTCAGAAACTTCATTGTCATTGGCCAAAGTTAGTTCCTCTGCTTTAGATTCTTTCTTACTACCTGTGTCTTGAGGAAAAGAAACTTTCTGGTGTGAGAAATTAACCTTCTGTTTCCAGACTGTGATGACCAGCTCTAGTTGTCTCAGATCTGAACTTTGGTCCTACCCAGACACATCGAACCTTCCTGTTGCTGCTGCCCTTTTTTCCTAACCAATATGAGACTTTTTGCAGCTCTTTATTTTTCCTCCCTAGATTACAGAAACAATTTGTGTATATTATATAACATTATATACATATATAGCAATTGTATAATACAAATGTAGGCTAATTTATGTTGGTGGGGACATCTGATCCAGTCTTGCACTCAAACCAGGGTCAACTTTGAGGTTAGGGCAGGGTTATCAGGGTTGGATCCTTGCATTTAGACCATCATTTAGGTCTTACCAAGGCCTTCCTTGGGTTTTTACAAAAGCAGAAGGAAAGAAAAAAGTGCTTACTATAAGGAACAGAGAATATGACTTGACAAATGGAAACACAAAATGTGTGTGATTTTCAGATTCAGGTGCTGAACACACCACAGACGGCTAAAGAGAGGCTTCTTTCTGTTACTCAAAGGCACCCAGGAAATCACTGCTAGAAATAAAGAATAGACCTTCAAGTCCTGTGACTCCCACTACGTTAACCTCACATCTGGTAAATTATATTCCACTATGTGTCTCCTATTGAACTTCCTAGTGTCTGCAGTCTCTTGTGCTGAAGGTTATTTCATGAACTCATGCACTTTTCTTTCAGTTGTTAGGGTTTGTTGTGGGGGTTTTTTGTTCCCTGAAGCTAAAAGTTACATCCTTATTGTGCAGAAAATAGGAAACAGATTTGCTCTTCTCAAAAGTGTTGGGCCTTTAAATGGAAACTGGGAGGAGAAGGAGGGGACAGCCTGCAGCCCTGTCACATTCTTTCCATTGATACACATGGACACCAGGAAAAAGTCTGATTCAGATCCCCTAAAACAATAGATATGGAAAACTTTTCTCTTTTGTTTAGCTTTTCTTCTGTCCATCTTAATGTGAGCACAGCAGTGAAAAGCACTACAGGGCCTGGTCTAGGACTTGTGTTCTCCATTAGTCTGTAGAAAAAGAGAGAGCTGCTTACCCCATAAGTTCAAATACCACAGTACTGGCCAACAATAACAACAAAATGGTTTTATCTCAGTGGGAACTGAATGTAACAGTTAAAAAATTATCTGCTTCAGGGTACAGCTGTGTTCATGCTTACCTAAATACAGCTGTGGAGGAGCAGTGTGTTTGTTTGACTGGAAGAAGCACATGGAATTTCCAGACAAGCAGGTGGGTAATTCCTCATCTTCCTGCCACAAGGGTGTGAGGTGTAGGTTCCCATGAGGGTGTCATGATGTAGATACAATTCAGCCAACTGACTCAGGCCTCAGTGACCACTGTCTTTCAGTCCTTTCCTTATCATCATTTTCTTCGATAACCATGAAGTGAGGGAGTCTAATGAGATCTGGTGCAGCCACAAGACAAAGAGCAACCAGTGTCAGCATGGTTTGGCCTGGGGTGGGAGAGGGCAAAAATGCATTGGCTGAAGATCCCGTAGCAGAGGCCAGTTCCTGTCTCACATATAGACACAGAGAGGCCAGCCAGCATCCAGAGGCTTGAACTTAGCATTTATTTTGCTTGCTAATAAAAAAAAAAATGTTAATGCTGGTTTTAATTTATCTTAACCATTGGGATAAGCACCAGTATAGAGCATGCAGTAATATTGATGAAGCTTTCAGATCTCAGATGATGAGATGTGCAACAGTTTTTAATAAGAAATGAAGAAAACTAATTATCCTTAATGTAGAACTACTGTTCCAAGCCTTCTTTTTTCATTTGCCTCAACCTTTCAAACTTACCTTCTTGGAAAAACTATGCCCATTCTTAACTGTTGCTCTGAAATATTATTTAAGGAAAAAAAAGGCAACATGAAAAACTACACCAAAAAGAAACAAACCTTGACCAAAAGTGACTAATTTAATCTCTTTCATATGTTAATAACACAAATGCTTTTAAGAGTTCATAATGAAAAATTTGGCATAAGAATGAGGGTCAAAACCAGTCTTGCCCCATGTCTGAAGTATTGATGAGATGTATGAAACAAGATCTCCTCAAGCTAGAGGACATTTGGTTAATGACTTTTACAGCTATGAATGCTAAAATTTTAACAATGTTGGTCAAATAATTCTGCACAAGGGTAACAGGAAATAATTTTCCCTTTTCTTTAATTCATCTTCATTTTTCAGGTAGCCCAAGCTTAAAAATGGTCTGTATTCTGAAGAGGTTCTAAATCCAATGCTCTTCCTCTTCTCAACCATCCCACATAAAAAAGCACCTGAATGTTGAAACAATATTGTTGGCCTTTCTCAAATTCTGTTCAATAATCTTAGTGGGTGGGCTCTGAATTTTGAAAAATTGTAATCAGAGGAAGGTTTGAATCAGTAATGGTTTTGAGACATCTTGAGCGATACCTTGATGTTCTGGGAATTGCAATCCTGAAGTTTATAAACATATCGTTATTGCAGCTTGAGAAGGTGTAAATTCCAATTAATTTACCTGCTCTGTTTTGGTTTGGTGGTTTTTTTTTCTTCCTTTAATAACAGTAAGCCCAGCAAAAATTGCCTTGAATGCTCTTCCTAGAACAATTCGTGTAGTAAAGTGCCAAGTAGTATTTCAGAGTCAGTCACACAGCTGGCTTATCACGTTAGTGGGGAAAATCACAGGTGAGAATAGGCTCCACAGTGAGGAGAGCCTGGATGCAGTGTGCCTGCAGTGGGATCTGGGCATTCCTTACAGGATGAGTCTGAGTCCTAGACAGGCTGGGGCAGCAGGGGAATCCAGCTGTGGGGGTTCATCTAGGATTTAATAAAAAGGTTATCCCTGTTAATAAACTAGGATTCCATGGAGGATGACTTTTTCCTGTCCAGATCAGGTCATGTATCAGTTTGCATGGACTTCACCCATCTTCACTTTTCAATTTCATGAATAAACAAACCCACAAAAGACACACTTGCTAAACAAGTTCACGGATTCCCAGCACTTCTTTCATCATCAGAACAACCAGGGGAAAAACACTATATAAAGAGCATTGAATTACATTTGTGACCTGGTCCTATGACTATGCTTCAAAATTAGGTGTTTTTCATTTTTTTGACCAACACTGTAGGAATAATTTGAAACATAAAGGGAGTATCATTTTACAGCATTCCAAAACAATATTTCATCTGGAAAATGAATGGTACCCATAGATGCTAGAGTAAAGACAGGCAATGCAGCTAGGAAAGTGCTCCTCATTTCCTATCCCAGACAGCTGGAACAAAACAGATGTCACACACACACCCCAAAAAAACAAAAAAAAAAAAAAAAAAAAAAAAAAAAAAAAAAAAAAAAGAGAAAAAAAATTAATCACAATCTAAAACATGTCACTAAAGAAAGAATTCAGGCAACAGCGATACAAGGTCACAGACTTATACAAACTCCTTGTTAAAGACTCGTTTTCTACCTCCTGAAAAGATATGAAGGAAATGTAGATAGGCAAATTGTACCAGAAGCATGGGAATTTTGTAAAATATTGGGAACATTTCATTAAATATCACATTGCCTTTAGGCAGTTAACTGTGGCTCCTAACACATCTGGTGCTGTTGCTGCTTTCAACTCCTTGCAATTTCTAGATGTGCATTATTTATGCTGTCCTACTCAGATCTTATATTAGCATCATTTAGATAAAGAGAAGGATGCAGGTTATTTAAAGAAAGAGGGATGAATGCTGAAGAGAGAGACAGAACTCAACTGTTTGGAAAGGTCAACTTTGCAATATCTTAGTGTTTAAGCAAAATAATTAGAAAAAGAATAGTCTGGGAAGGTAAAAACAATTCTGAAGAATCTCAGGTAGTGTTGAAAAGCAAATTGAAAAAGCAAGAATATTGCTACTGAAGTACAAGTACATATATCCTCCTAGGTTCTGAATATAATTTTATCAATAATGGCATATATTAATTAATTAGCATTAATGTTAAAACTGGGACAAAAGAAACCTTAGCTAAGATTGTGTTCCTTTTAAGCATTGCATAAATACTACTAAAAAATCATGGTATCTTCAAAAGGCATAAAGTTCCTGAGGGATCTTAGAAGACAGGGTGCGACCCTGTTCCTATCCTCTTCTTGGTAGAAATAATAAGGCTAATGACCAAAAGAGCTGTGGATGGTACAGAGTTGCCCTGATTGTTCCTGCTTTGCAAAGTAGAGCCAAGTATCTTTGCTCAGACCCAACTCCTGTTAAAATCTCCATAGTCTCACTTTAGAAATGAATGGTAAAGGCAAAATTATTACAAGCAACTCCTGTAGTGGCTTTGTCAAAATGAGCATAAAATTAGGATTTTTAAAGTGATGTCAGAAATAATTCTGCATGGGAAGATACCTTCTTCTGTGCTCTACCCCCTTCAAATTCCTGATATGCAAAGTAAACTACTGAAGAGAAGGATGTAATAGAGGAAATAACCAAAAGGACAACACGTGTAGCTATTTTCTTGAGTCTTTCTCACTATGTTGACAGTTCCAAGAATTAAAAATGTGAAAAAACTCCCTACCAACCCTTGTGAGAAAGGCTCCAAATGTTAAACATTTATATGTATTATATATTATAATGTAAAAGTTTATGATATACAGTTTGACACATATTCTGAACATTTTTATTAACTTTGGATTTTTTTAAAAACCTTTTAATATTTATATTCTGAAATTTTCCCATAAAGCAAAAGTGGAAGAATCAGGATTTTCTCCCCTATGTTTGCTTGTTCACTTTTTACTATTGAAAACTGCATGTCTAACGCAATCACATAATGCTGGGAACTAGGTCTTTGGGGAAAAACTTACATAATTTAGTAAGAAGTGTTAGCATTGCCCACAGTAATCCCCATAATTTGATATCAGCATGAAATTTTTAATGTGGATGTTAAAGGGTTTTAATGTGCACATTTTTTTTAATAACAGCCAGTCCAGGTCTAGGTCTGTGAATGATGATGCCACGTTTTGTTAAACTCCTGAGCATGAAAACCTAGATCAAGCTGACGTTGAAGCCAGCAGCATCCCACAGGAGTTGCCATCAAAGATGTATTGTGCTTTATGAGGGCCATGCAACTGGCTCAAATCTCAAGCAAGAAATTGCCAGTAAGTTAAGAACAGATGTACCTAATTTTGTTCTTATGGGCAAAAAAATCCTGGCCATTACATTAACTAATGAGGTATTGCACATGTGCAGGTTATAGCTGTTTGTCCTCCAGTTCTTATGTTTTTAACAACAGACCTTTATGTAGGTTTCTTGTTATCTCTATATGTGTATATTATATATCGCCTGAATTTCCCACCTGCCACAGTCGTTTCTAAAAAAATGGCAGCAGGGAAAGAGTACCACACAACCTGAATACAATTTCACTTTTTATTTTATTCTCTTGTGAAAATATCTATCTAGCTAGCTCCTAAAGTGCTTTGCAACCCTATCATCCTCGGAAGCAACCATTTTAGGGCCTGAATTTTATGATGTCCTACTTAATGGATGAGTTGCTGTCACTTCCACAACTGTCAGTCTCAGTGCACGCTTGCCTTTACTACAGTGACTGCTACTAACTGAAGTGAAGAAAAACCCCTCTGTTAGTATGTGCAAGCTTGTACTGTAACCATTGAAAGCTGATGACTAAGCCACCAAAGTTTTGGGAAAAACAGCTATAAAGAACTCTCAGTAATGGATTTCTGAATATGTTTGATAATTATTTGTCAATATTATTTTCTCAGTGTTCCTTCTATTGCTGTGATCTCACTAAAATTCATAATCAAGGATTTAGCTGCCTGTTCTGCAGTTGCTCTGAAAGAGAACTCATCATTTGATTGCGCATATGAAAAACTTGTTAAAACCACTTATATTTGTCTTTAAATGTGAAGTTTAGCATCCTTGTAATTACACAGGTGAACTCTTTACAAATTGACAAACAAATCGGAAGGCAAGAGAACATTTTGATAAGTGGAATTTCTTCTTTGCTCATACATTCAGCTCAGAGCTGTGCTGGTTGCATCATACTGGGGATGCAAAGGGTGTTGTAATGGTTGCTCCCCAAAATACTACCAATTCACCCTAAAGGGAATATAGTAAGAAATATTTCTTTGATTATATAGGCATAATTGGATTGAAAGTTAGTGATGATGTATTTCAAAACATGGTTGCTATAGATTTACTTTTAACTGGAAAATGTGTGCCATGATTCAGCTCATAGGGAAAGGATCAGAATGCTTCTAATTTTCTAATCACTTGCCGGCTATATAGTTAGAGCCTCTAATTTGTTATTTCTAGCTTGGCAGAGAGTAAAATTGACCATTTCAGTCCAGTGCCTAGGGCAAAGCTATTTAGTTAGCTGATTGTCTTAATGAAGCTCAAGGACTGATTTGGTGGGATTATAAATACTATCTTCTCTACTTCTAAAGCCAGTCCTTTCATAGAGTGGTTAGGCACATGGGTATAGTGCCTTGTGAAAAAATAGGTTTTAGCAAATCAGGTTCTTCCTGTGAGAAACTGAAAGGGAAATTTGCATTCTAATTGTACAGTAATTTTCTGCCATAAGTTTGAAATCAATTAAAAATGCCAATTTTACTGGTTCTTTTTCAAAGGAAAAACATGTTATTTCTGCATTTTGCTTTGATTTTTGCAATGCATCGTGACAAACCCCCAGAAAACAGAACAGAAGTGTTAGCTGTTGCTCAGCCCTTCGTAATAAAATGCCATTTTCTTTTGTTTTAAACTTCTCCCTAAACTTCAAAACTAGAGCGAAATGAACATGTTTGTTTATGTAGGAAAAAAAGTGATCATGTACTCAAAGCAATTTTTTTTTAATCATAGCTAAGGTATTTTATTTTCAATGCAGTAGACTTCAAATCCTGGCTATGTAGGACTTACATTCCCAGGATTGCCAGCACAAACAAAAGAAGAAAGTATGAGAGAAGCCAACATATGAAGAGCAGCCTTTTAAATGCTGGGGATCTGGAAAGGCCTGCTGTGTCGCATTATATTTGTGGATTTCAAACTGCAACATGCAGATGTATGCACATGAATAATTTTGAGCAGAAGAGCTTTAATCCCCTTGTAGAAAATAGAGTCAGTCAAATGTGTAAAGTTACAACATGTATTCATGGTTTGGTGACTGAAGCTTAAGATCAAGTTCTGGGCCACTGACTTTGTTTTCAAATATCTTAAGTTTTTAGCATATGTGCATGAAAGAATAACTCTTCTGAGTTCATGCTTTCCTCATCGTCTTCCGCATGCATCTGGGAAATCTGATTTTTTATATGCTGGATTACTTTAATGCTAGAGAGTGAGGTATGAATTATTATTTCTGAACTCTATGGATTTTTCTACTCCAACTGTAAGATTGATAGTCTCTGTGATGATATTGTGCGGGCTTGAAATGAAAGATAGAGTGAGAGGGTACACATCTCAGAAGTAGTTGATTTCAATCTTCAATGCATTCACTAAATAATTCAGCATCACTAATGGAAATGTGATCTGAGCGCAGGAGTGGGGATTCAGGGCACTCAGTTGCCAGGGCTTGGCAGCTCAATAGCTCAGGAACAACAATGGAGCAAAAGGTGAAAAAACCTTTAAACTGTTGTGGAGTTCTCTTCTCTGCTTTCCTGGAATCATGTTACATTTTCTTGGAGCTGCTGTTGCTGATGGCTGGGGAGGGCAGAGAAAGAAATAGATATTTACAGTGGAGCTGAAACAAACAAGGCAAGCTCAGCTCCAGCTGACCTTCTAGCCTACTCAGCAGTGGGACTGAAAACAGGGAAGCTCTTCTTGAGAGAAAATTGCATAAAGCCTTGTCCTCTGACTTGCTCTCTGAACTTTAGAGTCAGAATTTCTTAAGGTCGCCTTTGGAAAAAGTACCAACTCCTGTTAGAAGCTCAAACTATCTCCTTCAGGTGGGTTGTGAAATGATTACCTAAGAGTAACAAAAACCCCAGCTTCAAAGAGAAAAGTTGATGTTTATGTTTTTTTCAAAGGGAAAAACCCACCTAATTAAAGGGAGCTTATTATGGGCTGCTTTCTGCATTTTGCAGAAAACTATACCTAAAGCTGGGAGCTTCTTTCCCCAAAATTGTCATAAACTTTTATTGATTGAATTGGGATTCTAATTAGGATCTAATACTTCTGGATTGTTTATGAGACCATTTGCACGTGGCATCAAAGGTCCTTTTACAGCTTGTTATGGCCCTAACCTTCACTTTTCCTTTTTAAGTGACATTTCAGCCCTGTCTCACTCATAAGGTTGTGCATTTTTGCTTCAGGTAGCAAAGAGGATACGTGAAAACAGAAACTTCTATAGCTGCCAGTCCATTCCTCACCACTGTTTTTTTACCAGAGTGGAACCTGCAGCTGTAAACAAATGTTACCTTTGTATTCAGAGTAGAAAAGTAATAATCCAAAAGTATTTTTTCAGTAGGGATTTTCCTATATGTCTCAAGAAATGTTGACTAGTCTGCAGTTCCAGTGATCATGTAGCAAATATATCATTGGCTGAGAAGAAAAAGTCAGGAGAGACAAAACAACAGAGAAGATCTGGAGATAAGCTCCTCCAACCTTACTATTCTTTTACTAAGGAAAACATCCCTGTAAAAGTAAATGGTCATATCTTATCTTCCATCCATCCTTTTTCTCCATGCTGTATTGCTGTTTCCCACTGGGAACCAGTGCCACAGGCACCTCTGAGGCTGTAATTAGCATATAGCTGGTGACCTTTCTCTTGGCAAAAGAAGTTACATTTGTCCTCTCAAGACTGCTGTATTTACAGTCCCATCTTTTTCTGTGTCTTAACAGGTTCTATCTCAATAGCAAAAGTTCAGTCAAGAAATTCAAGGGTTATGCTCCATTAATTTCAAATGTATCCAACACAGTGAGCAATTCGGGGCAACGAATATTTTTTCTGTGTTTGTACAGTGCTTATTGCAATGGGAACCTCATTTAAACCTCAAGGTGCCATTGAAACAAATAATATGAACATTAAAACACATCTACTTTTTGGTAATTAAAAACTCAGATACTCCTTTTTTCGGTCATAGGTGCTTCAAACAATGATCTGTCTCCTGAGAAACTCTGCTAACTTTGTTTGCAATTTTGGAGATTCTGAGTCAAATAACATACAAAATTAGTTTCTGTGCATGTAAACTCAGTTTCAGGAAAATAATGTCTGAGCCATGAAAAACTAGGAATGGAGAAAATCTGGGAGCAAATTTGGTCGAAGGTTAACTGCTGACATTGCTTCCAAAATTTAGTGACCAAATGATGCTTCTAACATTATGCATATGTTTGTGAAAAGCAGTTGCTTCCTGCAGAAACTTTCCACTCTTTTATGAAAATGCTAAGTTTGCAGTGTTTTGGCTAAGACTCAGATTTCTATGAGGAAAGTGAGAAATCTCTTGACACATTTTGATGCAATCTGTTTTGGTTTCGATCAAGATGAACTTATGGCCATTGTTCTCTTTCCTACTTTGTTACTCAGACAGGATTGATCATCTGAAATGTGTTATAGTGGTTATATGGAGAATTTCTTGGGTCTGAAAAGTGTCAACCACTACCAGGTGTTTTTTGATGGAAAGTTTATTTCTCTAGATGCTTGTTGTGCTTAGCACCGTGCTGCCAGGATTTCACTGAGAAATCCTCAGGAAGGTGCAAGCTGGCTATCAAGCATTCCTTAAGCCTTGCATGCTCTGAAACATGAATACGACTGAGTGCTCATTTCCACTCATCCAGCTGCTAGAAAGGATATTCTCTGCATTTCAAGCCATCACTTTACACTGCAAATCAAAATTGTTGTTTTAAATTACATCACTGTCATTAAACCTGCTGGTGGTGCAAATCCTGAACAGCCATGCCAGGACTGAACACATAACTGTGTGATGAAAAGAAGATGCCAAGGTGTGGATGGAAGGGGTTAGTTTACTTTACTAAGAAGGACTCCAGGTGAGTGCAATTGCCCGCACTGGGACTGGCTGTACAGTGCTTTTCATTGTCACAGATGGTAGGTGTTAGATGATGCAATGTGTACTGTGCCAGACAAATTACTTTTTTAGCTCTTTCCTCTGGAAACAGGAGGGGAATCTGAACTGGATTTCCGTGCAAACCTGGAGCAGGAGCTGCAAGCTGCAAACCCAGCTGAGACCTAAGCAGTGAATGGGCCCAGTCTTCCAAGTGAAGGCAGAGACTTGCTCTGGGGAGAGGGAATTACACAGAAATTGCCTGGAGTTTGGAACAAGTCCACTTAGTTTTAAATTAAGCTGTGGATTGGGGAACACTCTTATTCAGTGGATGTAATGAACCTAAAAGTTGGAAAAGCTTGCTCCTAAATGAAAGCCTTGATACAACTCCAACAACCACCATGACCAAAAGTGTTGAAATGGCATGGCAAAAGTTGTTCTCATAGCACTTTTAGGCCAAGTTGAAAATAAAAGTTGGGGGTGGGGGTCTTGGGGGGAGAACGGGTCGGCTTTGGGGNGGGGCAGCGCGGCCGCTCGCTCTGCCCCGGCGCCCGCCTGCCTTCCCTCCTCTCGCCGCAGCCTGGGCTCTGCCGAGTCAAAGCGCGGATCAGGTTCCCTGCCTCCAGTATAAAAATCTCGGCGAGAAACCTCCGGCGGGAGAGAGAGTCGGGGCGCGGGCGGAGCGTGAGGCGGTGGCCGGCGAGCCCGTCCGTGGGGAAGCGCAGGGACGCGCGGCGGCAGAAGCAGCCGCTGCTCACCGGGGACGGTCGCGGCTCCCCCCCTTCTGCCGC